>CM076994.1:97548307-97731414 GCA_039090855.1 Macrothele yani | reverse complement strand
CACCTTTTGCTAGAACCACTTTTTATCATTAATAAAATGCGTTTGCTTGCTAGTAATTTGCTGCTAATTACTGGTCGAAATCGCGCCCTTCTAAGATTTATTGATCAAATAGATATTCAAAACACATGCTTCAAGTAGTGGTGCATGGATCTTGCGAGCGGGAAGTGATTGTAGAAAGCTAGCCGGGGAGAGGCTTTCCCAGAATGCCATGTGTGACGCTGCTAGCTGGAGTGCTCATAAGTTTGTGTTACAGCTTCTGTGTTTTGCATTCGGTATTTCATGATGTGTGGTGTCATTGGTCAGTCACCTGTGCGTGGGAAACTTTTTTTTTTTTTGGATTTCTTTTTAAGAAGTGCTTGTGTTAAAATAGTTTTTAGATGATATGTTTTTTGAAGTATTTGTCTTCTAGTGTAAGCACATTTGAAAAATGAAAGTAATGGCGGGAAAGTGTGTTTTTAATAGCCCTTGGATTACAAATGAACTGTATGAAGAATGGCTCATGTGTGATGTAAATGAGAAACATGGAGCCAGATGTAGAATATGTCAGAAAAGCTTCAGCGTTGCTAAAATGGGTGAATCAGCTGTTAAAAGCCACATGAAAGGTGCAAGACACACTGAGCTCATTGCACTGGAGAATTCTTGTAGTATTTCGTCTTTCACTAAGGGAATATCAAATACGTCGGAAACTGTAGCTTATCAGTAGGTGTAAGCGAAGTTCAAGTATCTGAGTCATTAATTGATAAGGGCAGTATGAATATACATGTTTCTAATAATGAATGCAGAGATTTTATGGGTCCTCAGAACAGTGAAATGTCATAATTCTTATAAATCTAATGCAGGTATACCTAAGGCTTTTCAGAAAATGTTCCCTGACAGTTTGATCGCCTCAAAATTTACTTGTGTAAAAGAAGTGCCTATTATGCAGTGTTTGGGATAGCACCTTATTTCAAAAGTCTTATGTTGCTAGAACTGTGTGAAATGAAGAATTATGTTCTATTGTTTGATGAAACCTCTTAACATTTCAAAGCAGAAGAAACAAATGGGCATTCATGTTAGATTCTGCAGCTCTGATAACAAAGTCAAAACACATTTCTTAGCATCTGTTTTTATGGGACACTCTACTGCAACAGACATTGTAGACAATTTTCGAGCTGCAGTTTTGCCTTTGAAAATGGCAGAAGTTATTCAAGTGTCACTGGATGGGCCAGCAGTCAACTGGAAATTTTTGAAGTTGTTGCAAGATGAAATTCACAGAGAATGTGGGAAACTGATTTTGAATGTTGGGAGCTGTGGGCTTCACGTAATAAATAATGCTTTTAAAAGTGGATGTAAAGCAAGTGTTTGGGATCTGAATAGTTACTTATTTTGTTCGTATCACCTTTTTAAAGATTTGCCAGCACGAGGGGAGGATTATGCAGCTGTCACTGGGGAAGAATATTTCCCCAAAAAAATTTGTCAGCCATAGATGGCTAAAAAACTTAGAAGTTGGTGAACGTGCAATCAAGATTTTGCCAACCATTTGCAAGTATCTTCACAGTGTTCAAAAAAGAGAAATTTCTATCCCACAATGCCTTTTTAACACTGTTAAAAACTTTCGTAATGATAATCTACTTTCTGTTAAGGTGCTAATTTTTGTTCCAGTTGAGTTTCAAAACTTCTTACTCCTTTTCTGACATTGTACCATGCTGACAGACCATTGATTTGTTTCCTAGCTGGGGATCTAAAAAAACTATTGCTATTGATTTTGCAGCGATTCATCAAGCCTGAAATTCTGAACTGTGCCAAGACATTGCCAAAGCTTTTACAGTTGGATTTCAATGATGCAAACCCCACACGGGGATAACTGGTTTACCAGTTATTTGGGGAGCGGCACCCCCACGGCCCGAGCTCACCTTGTGACGGAGTACTTTTCGTTTACTCTTGAACAATAACATCACCGAAGGGACAGCTGTTCATCCAGCTGATGGGGGATGGCGTCCCCACGGCACGAGCCGATTTTCTCTTATTGTTTTGCTTTTTTCGTCTTTCGTTCATATAGTGCCATGTTCCCGCCTCAGTTGTAGGCTGCTGAGGTTGTGATGAGGCGCCAGTTCCGGGTTTATTTCCTCGTTCTCTTCCCTGTCTTTTCTCTTTTATGTTACATTTTCTGTTTTTCCGGAGCTGGTTAGCTTAGACCTACCTGCATGTTTGCCGTGTGCGGTGACCCGTACAGGTGGAAAAGGGGATGCTGGAGGCTGAGGTAGCTGGGGGCCGGGTTGTAGTTGTCTCCTGATGCCAATACTCCTCTTTGCCCTCTGCTTCACCCTAAACGGGAGGCTGGGAGCTAACCCACTCCTAGTCAGGAAGTCTGTGGCCGAGTGGTGTCCTGACTTCTAGCGGCTTGTCGTTCTGTTCGGCTGGGTGAGTATGGGGGTAGGGTGGGCATGCCAAAGGGGTGTTCTCCGGGCACGGGAAAGTCTGGGTGCACGCTGAGCGTGTGTCTGCCCTACCAACTTGCTATATCCGCTGACTATCCCTAGAGCCGTGTCCTGCGTCCTCTTGGGCTTGCGGACCTCCGGCTCTCCCTCGTTGGGCTCGGTAGTGGGTGGGGAGGTCAGCGGACGAATTTTTTCCTTCATTCATGGAAACCCCAGGTGTTTCCCATGCTAATAATAATTTAAAGCGCCCTGTGGAGGAAAGTGCTCCTTTCTCCACAAAGAAACTTGTCACATCTAATTGCAATGCTCTGTTTCTGTTGATTAAATCTGGTGACTCTTCACAGTCACTCAGTACCAAGAGTCCTTTCTGGATCAACAAGGCTCTGCAAGCCGTTGCTGGCCCTCCAAAGAGTGTGAAGAAGCTCCCTTCCGGGGATCTTCTCGTGGAAACTTCTACTCCACGCCACAGTGCCACCTTGCTGGAAACGACCGTTTTGCTTGGCGTTCCTGTTCAGGTTTCTCCACACGGTTATCTCAATTCCTCTCGCGGTGTAGTCAACTCCCGCGACCTGCTTGAATGCAGCGATGAGGAATTGCTGGAGGAACTTGGTGAACAGCATGTCATTGGGGTTCGGCGGATTCTTTTTAGGCGGGATGGGAAATCTATTCCCTCCCGTAACATCATCCTTACGTTTGACTCCCCAAACCTGCCTACTTCCATCAAGGCAGGTTATTTACGGCTTGATGTACGTCCGTACATCCCGAACCCCTTGCGTTGTTTCAGGTGCCAGCATTACGGTCACTCCCAGCAGTCTTGCCGTAATGTTGCAAAGTGTGGCCGCTGTGGTTCCACAGAACACTCTTTGGCGGATTGCTCTGCAGAGTCTGATCGTTGTGTCAACTGCGAAGGGACTCATCCTGCTTCTTCTAAGCAGTGTCCGAAGTGGATAGAGGAACAGGCAATCCAACGCCTGAAGACAACTGAGCATCTCTCATATCCCGAGGCTCGACGGCGGATCGCCCCTTTTCAACCAGGCCGGCGGTCCTATGCTTCAGTTGTGGTGCAGAAGGCTTCAGTGGCGGTCCAGACTGAGGTGACCTTCCCAGCACGGTGTCCTTATGATTTTGAGGACATCGTTGCTGCTGGTCTGGAAGCACTGAAGTCTCGCCGCATTGCATCCAAGGCGACATCAACATCGTCGCCTAAACCTCCCTCTATGCCGAAACCATCTACGGCCATCACAGGGACCCAGGTCCAGGGCACTGGTAGGAAGAAGCCGGATAAGGTAAAACCATGTTCATCCTCCCCGAAACAGAGCAAGCAGAAAACACCTCTCAACACAGGGGGTAAACACAGCCCTGTGTTACCTCCAGACACTGCGGATGGATTGGAGGTGATGGACGACGGTGAGACGTTCTAGTTGTCTGCTTTTTCATTGTTTCATTTCATTTTTCATTATGGCCACGCTCATTCAGTGGAATTGCCAAGGTCTGCGATCACACATTGATGATTTGAAAGGTTTACTGTCTTCGCACACACCTGTGTGCGTTTGTCTCCAGGAGACGAAGCTTCGCACGATGGACACTCCTTCGCTGCGGAGACATTCACTTTTCCGCAATGATCACCAGGACGGCGTTATCGCCTGCGGAGGAGTGGCCGTCGTTGTTCCTCATGATGTTCCTGTCACTGCAGTTGCCCTTAGGACGTCTTTGCAGGCAGTGGCAGTGAGACTATCTGTGCACACACTGTTCACGGTGTGTTCCATGTACATACCACCAAATGAAGCTGTACGCCTTTCGGATCTGGAAGATTTAGTTGACCAGCTGCCGCCTCCTTTCTTCATCTTAGGAGATTTCAATGCACACCATCCGTTGTGGGGTTCTCCCACTCGTGACTCCAGGGGCCGTGTTGTTGAGTCCCTTCTCTCCAACACGTCCCTCTGTCTCCACAACACCGGGGCAGTCACTTACTTTCATGAGCCCACCCGCTCGTACTCAGCCATTGATCTGTCCTTGAGTTCGCCATCGTTATATCCTGACTGGTCCTGGAGCGTGTCTGATGATCCCCTTGGCAGTGATCACTTTCCCATCTTTCTCCGTCTAGCAGGTGCCGGGTACCGTCATCCTACTCGCCCTGCTAGATGGGCTATCGATCGAGCCAAGTGGGACTCATTCACGGCTTCAGCGATCATTACTCCAGTCATGGTGACCTCAGGACCTGTCAATGACGCTGTTGCGGCGGTAACGGATTGTATTGTGCAAGCGGCAGAACTTACCATCCCCAGGACGTCGACTAAACTTCCACGTTGCCCGAGACCTTGGTGGAATTCCACTTGTATGGCAGCTCGTCGGGCCCAACATCTGGCTTGGGGTAGGTTTCGTCGGTACCCCACCGACGCGAACCTACTTGCTTTCAAGAAAGCCAAGTCCTACGCGCGATTGGTTCGTAGGCGTAGTCAACGGGAGTCCTGGATACAATATGTATCCGGGATTAACACCAATACCAGCCCTAAGATCGTTTGGGACAGGATCCGTAAGATTCGGGGACAGTACCCATCTGGGGAAATCTCCATTCTTGAGAGTGGTGGAGGGACGGTTGCTGACGCTCAGGGTATTGCTGACTATCTGGGCGCCACTTTTTCTTCGGTGTCCAGCAGCAGCAATTACCCTGCTTCGTTCCGGCAGTTACAGCCGCGGCTTGAACGGTCCAAGATTTCTTTTGAACCGTTTTCTGCCACAGATTACAAAAGCCCGCTGACTGCCGTGGAGCTGAAGACCGCTCTGAATTGGTCCGGCCGGACATCTGTCGAACCGGATAACATCCATTACGAAATGCTGAAGCACCTTTCTCCGTCCTCTCTTGAATGTCTGCTAATCCTGTTTAACAGGATTTGGCAAGAGCATGTCTTTCCCGAATCTTGGCACACTGCCATTGTCGTTCCTGTTCCCAAACCTGGTAAAGATCCCACTAACCCGTTGAACTACCGGCCAATTGCTATGACGAGCTGCCTTTGCAAAGTACTCGAGCGTATCATTAATTTTCGTCTCATTTTTTATCTGGAGTTTCATCACATTTTTTCACCTCATCAGAGTGGAATTCGCAAATCTCGATCCACCACCGATCATCATCTTCACCTTGAGACATCTTTCAGGGAGGCGTTTGTCCGACGTAAGCACATGGTCTCCGTATTCTTCGACATGGAGAAAGCCTATGACCGTACCTGGAGATACGGCATTCTCCGTGATCTGCACGAGTGCGGATTGCGGGGAAACTTACCATCTTTCATCGCCGGATTTCTCCAGGACCGGAGTTTCCGTGTGCGCATCGGGTCGACCCTCTCTGCGATGTACCCGCAAGAACAGGGTGTACCTCAAGGCTCCATTTTATCAGTCACTCTGTTCATCCTTCGTGTGAATCACATATTCCAACTGCTTCCTCCGACGGTTCGTGGAACCATGTACGTGGATGATCTGCAGATCTCTTGCGCCTCTGTTAACATGCGCACCATTGAGAGACAGCTCCAGTCTGCCATTACCAAGATCTCTCACTGGGCTTCCCAAAATGGATTTAGCTTCTCGACACAGAAGACCGTTTGCGTGCATTTTTGCCGCAAACGGGGTCTTCACCCAGACCCCAGCCTCCGTCTGGGGTGTTCTACCATCCCCGTGGTGTCAGAAGTCAAGTTCCTTGGGTTAACTTTTGGTCGAGCGCTCACCTTCCGGCCTCACATCCAGTCTTTGAAGGTGAAGTGCACGAAGTCATTGAGTATCCTGAAGGTCCTCTCTCGAACATCTTGGGGGGCCGACAGGTGCTCAATGGTTCGCATTTACCATTCTCTGATTCGGTCAAAGTTAGACTTCGGATGCATTACGTACGGTTCAGCGCGTCCATCGGTTTTAAAGCCTTAAGACCCCGTCCATCACCAGGCATTGCGGCTATGTACTGGTGCTTTCCGTACCTCTCCCGTGCATAGCCTGTATGCGGAGGCTCATGAGCCGCCGTTATGCATCCGTCGTAAGCAGCTGTCTCTTCAGTTTTATACCAAACTGAAGTCTCTTCCTGATCATCCACTGTATGGTTCCATCTTCCAACCGGACTGTGTCCGCTTGTTTTCCAACCGCCCCTCCTGTGTTCCGACGTTCGGGATTCGGATGTCTGCCTTAGTGCGCGATGCTGGTCTCAACTTGTCCAGGATTGGTTTGACCACCTTTAACCATCCTCCTTGGCAGCCCATTCAAGCAACGGCTGACCTATCTCTTTGTGTGTGGCCAAAGTCGTCTACTCCTGCTCTGGTGTTCCAGCAGCTCTTTGCTGAAAAACTGTCTGCCTACCCGGATTTCGTGCCAGCAGCTCTTTGCTGAAAAACTGCCTGCCTACCCGGATTTCGTGCCTGTGTTCACCGATGGCTCGAAATCCAGGAATGAGTTCCCTGGCCATGTTGGGATCCGGGGTAACGAGCTGGCAAATCTCTCTGCCCGGTCTGTTTCCTCCTTGTCGCCAGCTCGGCTGCCACTGTCTTTCCGGGATTTTTGCTCTTTGATCCGGAAATTTGTTTTGGATGAGTGGCAGTCCCTGTGGTCTCGGCAGGGCAGCAATAAACTTTATGCCATCAAACCACAGATCGGACTATGGCAGTCTAGTTTGCGGAAGAACCGTCGTGAGGAAGTTGTTCTTGCACGTCTCCGCATTGGGCACTGTCGTTTTACTCACCGCTTTTTGCTGTGTGGCGACGGTGCCCCGATGTGTGAGGCGTGCCACTGTCGTCTCACTGTCCTTCATGTTCTGTGTACTTGTGTTCGTTTTTGTGATCATCGTTTTCGTCATTTTCACTCTCATCTGTTGGACGAAGGAGCAGCTACGCTGCAAACTATTATTGGCGAAGCCTGCGACACGAGAGCAGTGTTTTCGTTTTTACAGAAAATTTACTTTTTTAACCTAATCTAGATTTTACCTTCTTCACTATCTTATTTCATTTTTACCGCATCAGCCTGTTTTTAACCTTGTGTACGTTTCTTATTGATTTTGTTTCATTTTGATGTCTTTTGTTTGGCGCTCTTTGGCCAACCATGGCCCTTGCGCCATTAAAATTAATCAACCAACCAACCATCAATGATGCAAAAAGTCATAATGTTCTGGAAAAAGTGGTTATTGGTTTTGCTGCTGAAAACCAAATGAAAGAACTGTATTCCACCAAAAAGGTAACTGAGAAACAGATATTCGAATGTCTGCAAAGATGTTCCTGGTACATGTAGCTTCTAAACTGGTTGAAAAATCACCAGTTACCTTTTCTCTAGTAAGAAGTGTAACATGTTTAGACCCCAGAAATATGGCAATAGAGAAGGAAGGATGCATGAAAAAAATGAAACTTATTCTAGGGTCATTAGTGGATGCTCAGCAAATATGTGAAGGTGAATGTGATGAAATACTACAACAGTATTGTGATTTTTTTCAGACAGTAGTGCCATTGAAGTATTCAGCTTTTATGGATTTTGACCATAAAAATGCAAATTGTCGCATTGATACATTTTTTCATGACACATTGTGTGATTCAACATATTGTAAACTGTGGGAACTTGTTAAGATGTTGCTTTTATTAAGCCACGGACAAGCGTCTGTGGAAGGAGGGTTTAGTGTTAATAAGAAACTAGAAATCGAAAATTTAGAAGAGTGTTCTTACATTGCTCAACAGATAATTTGTGAACATGTGGACAAAATAGGTAGTAATGTTAGTGATTTCACTGTTACTAAAGACATGAGGAAATCTGTTTGATTGGCCAGACAAAAATGCATGCGATATCTGGTAGACCAGAAACTGAAAAAAGATATTATTGCAAAAAAAAAAAAAAAAGAGACATTTGGAAATTACGAAGCAAGAAGAATTCAGGGGAAAAAAAAAAAAAGCAAAGACTTGAATAGGATATTCATGCACTGTTGAAATCTGCAGATGAATTTGCTGGGAAAGCAGAAATTTTTGGGGACATAATTCTGATTGTCAAATCTAACAGTTTATGACGTACTGCCAAAGAAAAGCAGCTGCAAGTGATTAATATTGAAGTACTCTAAAAAAGTTCCAAAACCTTTGCTTTACAAAAAAACTGCAGTTTCCTGAATTATTACACAAGTCTAGAAAATAAGTTTTATGTTTTGTTAGTGGTAACTTTTTTTAATAGCCATCAGGAAATTTTAATGCCAGTATGTTACAATATCTTCAAAAATTGCATATTGGAAGATTTTTAGTTGGTCAAATTCATGGTTTAATTTTAATGTTTATTGCAAAACCTATTCCTGTAGTATTGTGATCTGAGTATATAAAAACAAGGTGACTGGCATTTTACATTCAATAAGGATGTTGGATCTGTGTATGAAAATTGAAGGACAGCATTTGATGCTTGGTATAACAAAATATAGTTCATTATTAATATACTTTTCATGTTTTACCTAAATGTGTAACCCTCTTTAATGATATGAAAAATGAAAAAAAAAATAGGGAACATCCTGTATAATTTTTTTATGATTTCACTAGAACTTCAGATGACTGCTTTCATAGGATATTTGGTGAGTTATTAACTGTATATTTAGTTTTAATTTGATTTTATTTTGAAGGTCTCAAAATGGTTCTCAATCCTGAATAGTTGTGCTTAGTAAGCTGAAATGCACTGAAATTCTGCCCGAGCTCAGTTTTGGTAGTACTCTTACCATTGAACTTAACTTCGTAGGGGGACTTTGGAGGGTTTTTTTTTTTTTTTTTTTAAACCAAATTGCTAAAAGTTTCATTTTAAGGAGATGCTTAGTTTTTGCTTTAGAGAGGACTCAGTAACCCAAGTTTTTTAGTGTTACTATGTTTTCCTGTACCAGTTGCCGCCAGTCAGCCACAAATGCCCTTAGGTAGCAATGTTTCTGAAGTTATTACTTTGATCAAAAATTTTTGGTTCACATTTTTCTGATGTGCTTTCTCTAAGATTTGTTTGGCACAGTAGTATAGTGATTAGGGCACTAGGCTGCCATGCCTGAGGTCCCTGGTCCAGCTAGGGACAAGAATTGTGTTTTCCGAGCATAGTCAGGCTGCTGAAATGGGTACTGGATTTTCTGGGAAGGAAAGGCAGCCGAGGGGAAGGAACTGGTCCCACTACCCTCATCTGTGCCACTGGGCCCAGCTCACCGTGTACCATACTTTTAAATACTAAAGTTTTTTTTTTTTTTAACATGGGACAATTTTTTTTTTAATTTAAGATTTGTTTCTCTTCATTTACCAAAAAATAACAATGCAATATTATAAGTGTAGATGGGCCAAATTGACTAATGCTACGATAGATTAGGGTTAAAAATGATGTGTAAAACAGAAGTGAAGCACCTCCTCCTTATCAAACTTCTAACAATGTAGGTTGTAAATGATTTCAGACAATTTAAAGTAAATATTGTACCTAGCACACCATATGAAATAAAACAATGGAATTTCTCTGAATTTTCACATTAATGTGCATTTTGTCTGGTTGCAAACCCATGTTTTTCAAAAGCATTTCATGCATATAGATTTGCAAAAATAATTTCTGCATATCAGGGATGCAGGATGTCCTATATTTCAGAATAATTTTATAATTTGTTATCTCCCATACCGAGATCATCCTTAAAAAGTCTTTGAATTATCATTATTTTTTGGACGAAAGTGTATGAACCATGAAATTGATGTTGAATCAGAGGACGTGGAAGTATTTTGGTGCGCAGTAAGTTCCGTGAAGCTGATTGATGGAAAACAAATTTTTCCCTTGCTAAGCACATTAATGAAAAACTTGTTGTGTCTTCCTCGTTTGAGTGCAACTGTGGAAAGAATTTTCTTGAGTATAAATTTAATGAAGACAAATCAAAGGAATAGGCTGGCAACTAAAACAATTGCAGGCTTACTGCATACACAACACTATTTTAAAAATACAGAGTGCTATGCTAAAAAATTTGAAAAAGCTCTTTTGAGTAAAAATTTCAGGCATTCATATTTCACCCTGAAAAAGTATCAGGGGAAAGGGTCCATATTAATGTAATGCCAGCATTTTTAAAAGATTTAGACCAGTGTTTATGCACACACACATAACATACAAGCATTTACTCTTAATTTATTAATATATTTCAAGAAAATATAATGTATAAACTTTTTTTTCGTTTTTTCTGGAGTTATCTGCAAAAACTTATTTGAATGAACATTGAATTATAATTTGTGAGAAATTTTTTATTTTTCTATTTTTTATGCAGCAATGAATTATTTCTGCTAATGAATTTAAAATGTCAAGGGAGTCAAATGTGTCTTGAATGCCTGACGATTAGCTTTTAGTAAAGCATCCCAAATGAAGCGGCTTTTGTAAACTGCATTATCAAATAACAAAATCTTTATAATGTTTTTGTTTGCAAATGTACAAAATTTCAGGGCAACAAAATTAAGTAATTCTCAGAATTGTATGCAGTGAAACTTAAACAATTCATATTTCCACATCTAGTTTAGCTCCAGGATAATTTTTATTTATTGCAAATTTTGATCAGCAATCAGTTATGGCTATCAGTATATCAAAAATCAAAAACAAACAAGTTAAACAAATGCAAAAACATTAAAAATTAACAAAAATAGTATCTATGTAATAATAAAAGCTAAATATAGGCATAATTAAAAACCAATTTGAGCACAAAGTTTAAAATGTTACTTTTGAAGCTCTTTGAAGAAAATATCCCAAAATTGCATTAAAATTCCAAAGTATACTCCAGTTTAAAAAAACAACAACAATAAAACCCACTACAAAGTAGGCTTTATTGGGTTTTTAAAGTTTTTTTTTTTTTTTTTTTTTACCGCCTGGGGTTTTTTAGGCTGGTAGGTGAGTAGACAACCCTGCTAGAAAGACACCATTTTCTTAATTATAGTTTAAAAAGATGAGCAAGAGAAACCAATATTCCTTTTCAGGTTAAAAACCAAAATTCCTAAACAGCCATCATCATTGTCAACCATTATCAATCCACTGCTGGATGAAGGTCTCTCAAAGCCTCTTCCACAAGTCTGTCTTGTGCTAGTTTCCTCCATGTTACTTCCCGCATACTTTCAAATTTCATCCACCCATCTTCCGTGTGGTCTTCTTCTGGGTCTTTTCCTGTCCCTTGGAATCCAATCTAAAATTTCGAATAATTTCATCCACCCATCTTCCGTGTGGTCTTCTTCTGGGTCTTTTCCTGTCCCTTGGAATCCAATCTAAAATTTCGACTGTCCATCGATGGTCTGTCCTTCTGGTAATATGTCCAGCCCATTGCCATTTCAGGGATTTTACTCTGATCATAATATAATGTCTTCCACTCTTGTCATTTTTCTGATCCACAAGTTCCTCCTCTTATTTCTCCTGCTTACACCAAGCATGCACCTCTCCATGCTTCTTTCAGTTGTTTTCAGCCTTTGTTGTATGTCTCTTTTAGTTAAGGTCCACGTCTTTGCACAATTCGTAAGCACTGGAAGGATGCATTGATCAAACACTTTCTTTTAAGACATAATGGCATATTGCTCTTGAAAATTATGCTGTTTCTTCCCAAAGCTGTCCAAGCAAGTGTTTTATACGCTGATTAATTTCTTCATCAATGTGACCCTCACTTGATATCTGCTGTCCAAGATAAATGTACGCATCTGTTATCGCCAGCTTTTCTCCATCAATCGATAAATCTTCATTTCTTGTAAGAGCATTGTACATCACTTTTGTCTTCTGAAAGTTCATTTTTAATCCCACTTCTTTACTCTTGTCAGCAAGTTCCTGGATCATACTCTGCAGCTCTGATGGGGTAGTTGCAAAATGACTGTCATCAGCAAAACGAAGGTGAGTTAGATAATCTCCATAAATCCTTATCCCTTTGTTTTCCCAGTTCAGTGGTTGAAAGACATTTTCCAATGTGGCATTAAAGAGCTTGGGAGATATGGTGTCACCTTGTCTCAACCCCGTTTCCAATTTGTATGTGTGCTGTATTCTCAAACAACCGAATCTTTGCATTTTCATATATGTTATTAATAATATTAATGCAGAGATGCCAACAACTACGGGAAAAGGTCTTGTACTACGGAATACGGAAACGCGTTATTTGTCTACGGAAAATTAACGGAAGTTATTAATTTTTATTTTGCATGTTCCCCTTCCCAACGCAACGGCGGCCACTTGATGATCCGTCTTGCTTGCGATGCTGCCTGCACTTCCAGTTCTGCCTCTCAAAGCTGCTGGGATCTTAGCGCAAGTGGCCGGCTCTCAATAAGTGTGTGCTTGCGCTGAGTCATTCTAAGTGAAAACCCTCCCTCCCGAGCATGCAGGATTTTGGAGACGTTGAGCGTATCTCGCTTTGGTGGACGTGGGCAGAGTCCTGCCTAAAGCTCTTTCGTAGTGCAGCGACAAGCTGTTGAAAACAGTTTGGTGCGGAACGTGAGTGTCATTGCCTGGCATCGGCGTTCTTTTTTTTTTTTCTTTTTTTTTTAATCGTGTGTCGACCGTTCATGTCAGTAATTAATATTTTGAAGTTTTTTTCTTGCGTTGCAGAAAAGTGCTTGCTTGGATTTTGTTGCAGAGTTTGCCAAAATGTGTAATTATGCGTGTAGTACGCATCGAAATTTTACCACCGCGTAAAAATATGCATCGAGAATTTTTTCCTGACTCGTAGAAATACACATCGTGAAGCGCGCAAAGTATGCATTAACGTGTAAAAACATGCATCGAGTAACACGTAAAATACACATCAACGCGCAAAAACACACATCGAGAAACGCGTAAAACTACGCGTCGATGAATTTTACTGACACGTAAAAATATGCATCGGGACAGCATTTCGCCTTTCAAAAACAGAAGTGAATGAAATAAAGATTTCTTCTGTAATCGTAATTTCGTTTTCCTGCGATGTTGGCTCTGTCCAGTATTGTTGTTATACATAATTTTATTCCATAAATCTTTGTATTTCACTTTGCAAAATGGAAGGGAAATTTCTGAAAACAAAAATTCGACGGCACAAAAATTCCTGTGTAATCTTTGGCTTCGAGGAATTTCTGCTTTTTCCTCGTAATTTGGGTTATTTTCGAGATCGATGCATAACTGAACAGAAACTTTGGGGCAATTGGTAGTGGTGAAGGATGCTTTCCGCCTGAAACTTTTGAAAACGGAAATTTCGTCTTTCATAACTTTCGGAAACAGTGAAGATTTCTCTCGTAATCGTAATTTTATTTTTCAAGCGATGTTTCCTCTGCCGAGTATTGTTGTTAAATTTCATTTTATTTCATAAATATGTGTATTTAACCTTGAATATGGAAGGGAAATGTCCGAAAACGGAAATCGGACTTGACAAAGGTTTCTCCCCTAACTGTAATTTTTATTTCCCAACGATGTTTCGACTGTGTATCCTGTGTTTTTACATATTCCCCCAAAAAAGGTTTGCATTTCAGCTTGATAAAGGGGGAGAGTCCGAAAACGAAAGTGGCGAAGCTGAAAAATTTGTAAGAATTGATGCATGATATTCAAAAGCATTCATATTCTCCAAGTAACACTACCTTTTATCTAAAATAGTGAAAGCTATCGTGCATCCATGGTCCTCAAACTGAAAGTTTTTTCAGCATGATGGATAAAATTGTCATGGAGGGGTTTGTGAAGCCTGCTGTCGTAGCTGATGGTGATGTTGAGCTTAATTTTTCAAATAAGTTTTTCAAAAAGAAAAATCAGAAAGGACACAATTGGTAATTGGAGTAAAAACAAGAATGTATTTAAGCGAAATAATTTTAAACAAAAATGAACTTTCTAAGTTCTTTACATCTGTCGGAAAATTTCACATTGAAGAATGCTCTTATATTCAAGAAAAGATACTGATCTATGATGTATTCTTAAAACATGCAGAAGTAGTAGATCCTTCACTTAGAGCCATAACATCATTTACTTCTGTTTTACACATGGTCAAATGCCTTCCATTTATAATAACTGAAAATGAACTTGATATACTGGAAGCAGAATTCCTTGTTATCAAGCTGACAAATTAGAGACCATAGCAGTAACAGATAGAATAGATGTCACTTGGTCAGAAATCTCAAAATTAAGAGGCTGTAATGGAGCGGTTAAGTATACTAGTCTCTCGAAAGTAATGTTTGCAGTAATTGTAGTTCCACACTCAAATGCTGTGAGTAAGAGAGAATTTAGTTCAACCTAATTTAGGTTTAGAAACTGTAGAAGCACTTCATATTGCAAAAATTAATACGTTCTCCTCTGGGCAAGTGTTACGAAAAAATATTTTCTGCTGAGGAACTCAAATCTGTAAAGCACTGTACAGCGAAATCACTAAAGAAAGCTGTTTAATCAATTTTTTGTTGTGTAAAAAAATGTATCAGTCATGATGTATATTATTTTCCATGTGAAAAGTTTGGAATATTTTGATACAGATTTTCATGTATATAAATGAATAAGTAAGTAAAAAAATGTTAATTAAATTGAATGAGTTGTTTTCCTCGGTTAAAATTATTTTTTTTTGGTATGACTACTGAAAAATTGCCAAAACTACTGAAAATTTGTATGAGTACTACTGAAAATATCTGAAACAGGTTGGCATCTTTGTTAATGTACACATCTTCAACAGTGCAGGTAAACAGCCTTATGACAGCAAATATTAAACAAAGATTAGAAAATAACATAAGCTAAAATTGTAAAGGAATAATAACTCGTTGAAGTCCATGGAGGTTCGTATCCATGGTTCTTACTACTACAAAAAAAATAGTCATGAACATCGTTGTCATAGAAAAAATGAAGAGAGCATCAATGCTGTCGGTTCTCAATGCCAGGAGAACCCCAAAAGAGATCATTGCCAAGTTCCACAAATTTCTTTTGTCTAGAAGATCAAGAGCAAGGTCAACAACGCTGAGAACTCCAATGATATTCCTGCCAAGCATAAGAAGCCCAGCCGTCACTCTGACACCATCAGGACCCCCTAACTTGTCACCAAGGTGCAAGGGATGGCGGACAACGACCCCAGAAAGTCAATGAATAGCTTATCCAAGGAGGTGGGTCTTGTTTATGGTACCATCCACGAGGACTTCCAATACAGCTCCTATGTTCTTAATAGGGGTCAGGTCATGCAAGAAATGGGAGGCCTTACATCTTCTAACAGGACTGACCCAGCCCACAAGGGCAAAGCAACTTGAAATGGCTTGAAGAGAATGTGCTTTACCACTGAGCGCCAGATGTCCCCTCCCAAGTTTTCCAGACTTCAATCCCTTGGATTACTATATGTTGGGCATTGTTGAAAGAGATCACACCCTTGACTCTGTCAGGCATGCCATCGCCAATGCTATGACCCACATAAGGCACCGGTCACCAAAGCCTGCAACTAATTCCACTCGAAGATCGAGGCCATTATTGCCACCAATGGCGAATTCATTGAATAATTACGAAGTATGTTTGTGCATTAGCTACTGTACAAGATTTTGCTTCAGTAAAATGTAAACTCCTGTTTCAATTAATTGTTTTATTATACCAAACAGAAATCATCACTCTTTCCACGTTAATAAGTGAGTCTCGGAAAAATTCTTATTGGCCGCCACCGGGAATCAAACCCAAGGTCTTCCAGTTACGTGCCGGACATGCTACCACTGCACCACAGCGGTCTCGAATTCTCCAGACTTGCATGAGAATTCGAGGTCGCAGTGGTAGCATGTCCGGTGCGTAACTGGAAGACTTTGGGTTCGATTCCCGGTGGCGGCCGATGAGAATTTTTCCGAGACTCTCTTATTAACATGGAAAAAGCGATTATTTCTGTTTGGTGTTCCTGATCCACGTCGAGTGTTTGAATTAATTGCTTTCTTATATACATAAGTTTTCCACATTTATCATAACCCTGTGTACATATGGTGGAGTGGGTATGAAAAATTCCCTCAAGAAATGCTAGTATGAAAATTAATATGCTATGAAGCAAAGAGTGAGCTGTTGGAAATGGTGAATTGGGGATGTATATATAGCAGCTTTGTGGATGCTGAAAATCTTTGTGAACTGCACAAGGTGGAGAAATTTTGTAGTGAACCAGCTGTGTAAGTTTATTTATCTGCTGTTTTTGTTAAAAATGAGCTGTTATATGTTGGTATGCAGGCATGTCATTTTTGACATTAAAAAAATGATGTAAACTAATTAGTAGCCTGTTGAATAACCAGGGGTCGATCCAGGTGGCATTTGATGTTGTTGGGTGGTATCTTCACAAAATATACACTGCTGGACAATTGCTAAGGACGGATCATAAACGGCTATATAGCGCATAAAAAAGTAAGTGTGGTTGGATGCCAAGTGAAATAAAATAATGTCAGAATGCCAGGTCATTACAAGAAAGACAATTTATTGTGATCTGAAATCCAGAAGGCTTTGGAACGTGTTCAAGGGACAAACAGGCCATTTTGTGCAGAATACATAAACGTGAAAAAAATGCAATTACCGTCCTCAGGCGTTCCGGCGTAAGATGTCAATACGGGATATGGCCACCATGGAGGGCGATGCAAGATTCCACACGTCGTGTCATGCTTTGCACAAAATTATCAAGCAGCTGTTGGGGTAATTTCTCCAATTCTTCTGACAGTGCACGGATGAGGGTGTCCTTATTTATTGGAGGGCATTGGCGACCAGCAAGACTCCTCCCCAAAGCATCCCACACATTTTCAATGGGATTCAGATCTGGAGAACGTGCCGGCCATACGAGGCGTTAAATATCCTCGCTCTCAAGACACTCCTGGACAGCGACTGTTCGATGACATGTTGCGTTGTCGTCCATGAAAATGAATCTATCACCGACAGCACCACGGAACATGCGAACATGAGGTAGCAGAACATCATTAATGTATCGTTGGCCAGTCATAGTCCCAGTTGGAAGCACATAGAGGGACATACGGCCATTGATCATGATGCCAGCCCATACCATGACACTGCATGTCTGATATTGGTCCCTTTCCTGTATGTTTGCTGGACTGTATGCATTACCACTATCACGCCAGATCAGTTGTCGTCTACAATCAGACGATAGACTGTATCTACTCTCATCTGAGAAGAGGACAGCAGACCAGTCGTTATCAGTCCAATTGCGATGTTGATGGCACCATTGCAAACGGGCGGTACGGTGACGTCAGGACAATGGTATGCAGACAACAGGACGGCGGGCATATAGTCCTCCTTCATGCAAACGTTTGGCGACAGTTTTTCGGGAGATTCGCTTGCCAGTAGCAGCCATAAACTGATTTGCTACCTCACTAGCTGTGCTGCGCAGGTGTCTTTTTGTTGATAGCACTATGTACCGATCTTCAGCAGGTGTCTTACTGCCTACACGACCACCCCCGTGAAGTTTGCTACACTCTCCGTTTGTTTGAAATGATTTCCAAAGCCTTGAAGCAACACTGTGGCTGACGTCGAACTCCCTGGCAACATCTGTTACTTTTTGCCCTTCTTCAATCTTGCCAATATTACGGACACGCGTAAAATCATCTAGGTGATGTCAGGAAGACATACTGAAAATTGCAAGTTTGTCAATTGATTCTTTCCCTTTCAACTTTGCGTTTGAACAACAACTGTCAATACGCGTCAAATCCTTTATATCTCTTATCAGCGCTATGACGTCACGAACAAGTTCGGCAATCCAAAATTTGCATACGCACAACACGTCTTACTGTATCCCGCACTTACGCTAATTTCCACATTTTCCTGCCTTCCATTTTATGGTTGCTATCGTTGCTATTGTCATCCGTCCTTAGCAATTGTCCAGCAGTGTATTTGGAGTAAAATTTTATTCTAAAAGTATTTTAACATTTAATATATTTTAGAATAAAATTTTACTCAAGATATTTTAAAACAAATTTTACTCAAATATGTACTATTCAAGATGCTTCTTGAATAGTATAATCCTTATTGGAAGGGAGAGGCTCATTTATACTGTGTATTTTGTTGTGAAAGCAAAACAGGGCAGTTGGTGGTGGTATTATTATTATTATTTTTTTTTTTTTTCTGTACTTGGCCAGGCAACTGGATTTTTTATTGATGTGCCCTGACCAATCATTTTGATGATTCCTACATCTGAGCAAGGGTGTTAATTGCAAGTCCTGATATTATAATAATGATTATCTTCTCTATGAATTCACACCACTTTTAACCTTTTTGCACTTTTCAGGATTTCCTTAACTATGTTTTTGGCAAAATTGCTCTAAACACAAATATGGCAAATTTCAGAAAAACTGACTGAATTGCACAAAAATGAGTATCATCTTTAAAACCCTGGTTTGATCCCTGATAACTATACTTCTATTCTGTGCTTTGCTAGCTGATAATTTCTATATCAGTTTCATTATATACTATGTGAAGATTGCAATATTAAGTGTTTTTTGTACTGCCGGGTAATTTCGGCTACATTTTAGACTTTGGCCCCCGTCATCTGCTCCAGCTAACATGTCAATGGAATGCCGGGAGAAACATTTCGCGATATTTGGCGCTGCAGCTGCGTCAGCATTTTCTCACGCGCGTTGTGTGTTACATAATCTTTGTTTGCTAAGTGCGTGAGCCGTGAATTCCGTATACTTCTGTTCGCCCTGTTCTAAGCGATACGTGGCTTGTGTTTTTTCCAGCGTGCATTGTAGCTCTGTCATTAGCCATGTGGAACTGGAGAAGTTTCTTCGACGAAGTTGGGAAGGATGAAGAAACATGTATTGCATGGTGTGAATGGAAAGGATTGCTTCCAACCTAACGAAGATGTTCCGCAGGTCATCCAATGAGTTTGTGAGTGGATATGTGGTATCGTTTAGGACAATTCAGGTGTAGGAAGAATCGCGTTACAGGGAAAAGTGAGCAGTGTTCCTGTTTACTTGGGACGTGGTTTGAAGCTGCTTGTATTCCTCTTGATAAGGTGATTACTTTTTTATATTGTTCCGCCAAAGGATTGTCCTACGATGATGCAATTGAGGAATCTTCCTAGGGTGGGGTTTCCATATTCTCTGCGACACTCAGTGACTTTCAGAGATCTAGTCGCAGAGTTTATGGTAGCGCTACGGACAAGACGAAGAACAGCTTGAAGGCCCTGACGTCATCGTAGAAGTGGATGAGGCGAAGGTTTCGTTGAGGGCACCTGGGTCCTTGGCATCTTTAAATGAGATTTTGAAACGATTCGGGGTTGAGATCTGCCCAGAGAATAACCGCTCTGCTCACACATTGCTGCCGCTCATCCAGGAACATGTTCAACCTGGAAGTACTGTAATGACAGATCATCAGTGGGCTGCATACCGCAATCTTCCATCCTGTGGTTTCCAACATCTGTCAGTAAACCACTTGCTCAATTTCGTCAATCTGACTACTGGGGCGCATACGCAAGGTGTTCAGAGCAATTGGCGACCCCTCAAACGCACACTATCTAATGGAATTCACAAAGACCACTTGGCAGACCACATTCTGGAATATTTATTTCAACGAAATTGTAGTCTTTCCTCTGAACACTGTTTTGAGGTGATGACATGATTGCTATCGTCAAACCGTTCTTCCCTAATACGTAATGTTTTCCACTTAAATATTCATACTAGATAGACAGGTTCTCAATGAGGAGGAAACACTTCTTTTCCGTCGTTATAAATATTTAACAACAGCTGAACTAATCATATTTCATAAAGGCCCTTTTCAGGGCCAGCCATATTACAAAATAAACCCCTTCCTTTAAAAAAATACCCCCCGCCGCATATTTCACGTCCGTAGCACTCCTCCCGCACAACACACACCAATTATGTAATGTATGCAGCGAAGGAGCAAAAAAACCACTGACGCAGCTGCACGCCACCCCGGCATTCTAGCAGCACATTAGCTGAAGCAGCCGATGGAGGCCGAAGATTAAAGTGCATCTGTATTTTCTACTAACATTTATGTTTTAATATCTTGTAGAATATTCCCTGTGCATGGAGTAGTTTTCAAATGTTATTTGTATTTTATGATTGAATAATTTTTTGAAAATGTTACTGTTTTTCTATATATAATGCTTAGAGTAGCAGAATGTAGATGAACGCTGTACGTGGATAGTTTCCAAATTATAGCAGATTTTGCAGATAGTTTTTGCTCGTAGATTTAAAAAATGTTATTTACAGTAATTACAATAAAACAGTTACTCAAGGCTTTACTCACATTTAGATACTTAATTCTATTTTAACTTTCAATAATTTTTTCACATCTGAGTTCTTTTGGTTTAACAGACGTTTCTGGCCTCTAGATTTTATCAAGGCCTTTTCTCAACGTATAGGAATTGTATGAAAAATTTCGTTTACACAAAGAATTTAAATTTTATTGCCAGATTCCTCTTGCAATTGCCAGTTATTAAATTAAAATATTTTCCTTATGTATTTTCTAAGTCTACTATTTTTGAATTAAGTTGTTCAAAATTGTAATTTTTATTTGTAATTTTTGGAGGTTCATTGATGGAACTGTTTTTTGTTTGTTTTTTTAATATAAAAACTTTCTTTTATATTAGTCTCTTGTTTTTATTAGGTTTATAGTCCAATGTTTTAATATTTTGCCGTAAAGGTCCATTTCACCCACACTGCTACACATTCAATTCAATCGAAATGTACTTATTTTGTCCTCATTGGAATCTATAATGCTCCTGTAGCACAGTGGCCTAAGTGCTGGCTTATCACCATTCATCCAAGAAAAGCGAGTTCGAATCCCGGTGAGGCATGTATGCTGTGTTTGTCTTACGGCATAGACTCTCTCCCTTCCCTGGAACCAGTGGCCCTAAATTAGGGATGGGCGACACTCGCGACAGCTTATAGCCCATTGAGTTTGCTAATGGTGATCGTTAAACCTTCAATAAAAAAATCTATAATGTTCTAATAATTTATTGTTTTATTAAGTTTTCTTAATTATTTTATTGTATTATCATGGTTTGTGCTTTATGGGTTTGCAGCAAGTCTTCTGTTCAGTGGTCATGTATGCAGATACATTTTATTTTTATACAACTCACAAGCCATCGTTGATATGGTAAAGTTCTTAGGAAACCTTAGTCATCCTGAAGTAAGAATTTAACCCATCCCAAGGTTCTGTGCAAATATGCACCAAAACAAAAATCTTGCCACAAAAGACAAGATTTTGAACAATTGTGGGTCAGAACTGCCGTGCCCCATCAGCACCATCAGGATTTCAGCATAGTAAATTCTCCGTGCACACCGTTCCACTTGACGCTGAATAAGACCATGTGGTGGGAAGAAAGATTCAGAAACTCCAAGTACTGCAAATTTTACATAGTCATTATGGAAACCGTCTGTCTGCCACGAACGACTGAAAATGTCGAGTATGTTATAGAAATCGTCAGTCTGCTGCGGATGACGAAAAACATTGAGTATGCTATGGAAATCAGAAATCTCTGTAAAATATTATAATTAAATAACTGTGTATGTTTTCAAGATCCTAACACTTGTTAAAATATTTTTGGAAATGTTTCTTGAGTTTTTCAATATAGTGACATCTGTGGTTTTTTTTTTTTTTTTTTTTTTTTTTGGATGGTATAGTTGTTATAAGCATCTGATCATGTGACAGAGTTTGCACCGCTCCTGGAATCCTGGTAAAATTCTGAAACAAAAGTTCCCTTTTTTTCCAAGCCTTGGAAAAGTCCTTGATTTTTTTCATTTTGAGAAAAGGTCCTGGAGTAGTACAGCATTCTTTCCAGCAATGAAAATTTTTAAAAGAAAGGTCGAAAAATTAGAATAGGGTAGAGAACGATTGAAAAAGCCAGAGAAAAGTCTCCAAATGTTGCAGATGTTCATAATCACACCGAGAATGGCTGCTATAGCAGCGATGAAAATGTCACTTTTTCAGTTTCCACATATTAAATTTTTCCAACAAAGTTTCTCTCTCTCTCTCTCTCTGATTATATTTTTGAGTTTTCTGATCACCTTCATTTTTATCATTGGTAATAGTGAAAAGGAGCAACTTCGTAATTTTTAAGAATGTTTTTCTAATGAAATGCACGTTTCCCTATTTCTAATACATACTTCTTCAAAACTGATCAAATAGAAAGCAATTGTGTCTCCTCTTTCCCTTTTATTAAACGAAATTAAATTTCTAGATCGATATTTAATCTGTCCATGGTAAATCTGCTCCATTTCCGTGCCTCGCAAAATTGTTTCACTGCAGAGTGAGCAACACAGTATCGATTTTTCACTTTAATTTTCACACATATTTTACCATTTCTTAGTCATACGTGAGATTCTCTCTTGGATTCATGGAATTCCACTTTTTCTGTCATCATTTGGGTCATTCTCAAGATCAATGCAAAACTGAAGAGAAGTTTTTTTTCTGTGTGTGTGGGGGGGCGGTCTTTTTTTCCATCTGGGAACGGCATTTCATCTTTCAAAACTTTCGAAAACGAAAGTTAAATAAAGATTTTTTCTATAATCGTAACTTCTTTTTCTTGCAGTGTTTCTTCTGCCCAGTATTGTTGTTAAATATCATTTTAATCCATAAATATTTGTATTTCAGCTTGAAAATGGAGGGAAAATTTCCTAAAACTGAAGTCGGACGGAGCAAAGATTGTGCCTGTAATCATAATCCCTCTCACGCGACATTCCCTCTATCCTGTGATGTTGTTAAATGCCAGTAATTGTATATATTGAATGCAGTTGTGTGCCCTAGTTTAATATTTACATAAATAAATTTCAGTGAATCTGTCTTGCCCGTGCTGCCTTTATATTCACACTGTTTCGCTGCATGTTCTGTTTTTTGAACCTGTTAAAAATTGCAGCCTTTTTCCTTTGTCAGTCTCATGCGTGCTTACTACATCAAGAGATAAAGTATCTTATTGTTTTGTTTAAAGCAAAATTAAAGTTCAAAAACATTACTACGCATGTATTGTGTAGAGAAAATGACATTATGGGGAACAAAGGACAGCGACAGAGAATTGAAGCTCCAACTTTGAATTTGAATTCTGTTTTAAACAAAAAGGAAAACTCTTGCTTTGTTTCTCAATATAGCAAGAAGTGATGGAAAAGCCTGCATTTTCAGCGAAAGTAAAGTTTTAAAAAGCAATACCGTTGCTCCGCAATTTTGCAGCAAGGACAAACTTAAGTAATGACTTTTAGTTTGAATTTGTACATAACTAAAAAGCAAAAATGATGACTCCGTTGATTGATATAGAAAGAAAGTACTGTAAGGAATAAAAGTGCATTTTGCCAGGAAACTTTTCTGAAAATATAAAGTCACTTTTCTGCACTATTACAATTTTTCACGATAATGTTCTGCATTTTTTTTTTTTAATTCTTTCTGTTGTTTTGGGGTCTAAAGACCACCATGAGCTACTCCCAACCTGTGTAAGCACGTATTACATTGGTGTTTGAGGAAAACTAGAAAAAGAAAATAAAATGTTAGCTCCACTTAGTGTTTCTCAACTTCAGAAGCAGGACTGTGTCCCTGATAATGTTAAATAAAGCAGAAGAAAACATTAGTATAGGTTTGAAAAGGAAAAAAAATGTGGACATTGAAAGTGGTCAAGTACTTAAGACTCTACGAGACCCGCCATCTTGTATTGTGCCTTCTCTTGTTAACCAACGAGCAAGCGTATTTCACAAATTGCTCAGGCAATTTTGCACATTTTGGAACACCGTTTGTGGCTAATGCAAGATATGTGATAAATAAAGTGTTCCCTGGTTTCAGATTTTCATTTTGGACTCTTTTAAGTATTTTTTATTAATTAATAAAACTATGGAAGACTCCTTGGTACGACTTTTGCTGCAGATAAAAAATGAAGGGAAAGGTCAATAAAAATTCTGAAACCAGGAAACTTTTATTTATCATATATCTTGCGTTAGCCACAAACGGTGTTCCGAAATGTGCAAAATTGCCCGAGCAATTTGTGAAATACGCTTGCCCGTTGGTTAATAAGAGACGGCAGCAATACAAGATGGCGGGTCTCGTAGAGCCTTAAGGAATCGAAAGCATATGTAGTTCAAGCATTGCTTGTGCCTAGCTTCAAACAGCATTACGTGGTAATATGTTATTAGTTATACAAATATTTTGCAATATATTATGATATACTTCTGTTTCACACGTTTAAAGTTAGCATTAAAAGCTTGATATATGTCTGTAGATTTATACAGAGCAATTTTTATTCAGGGAAATTTTACCACTTCATTGGAGGTGTAACACATACATTGAAGAACACTGTAACAGTAGAACCCATAGAATTTTATAGGAATTCTAAATGCATAGTAAATTTAAACCGAATTTGCAAAATATAAAACAAAACTATAATTTTGGCAAAAAATTAAGCTCCTGGAATTTATTTTCTCTAAATGTGTACAAACCCTCTACATGGTCCACTGCCATACTAAGACATAGACATGTACTTTCTTACTGTGCTCTGGATTCAACTTCATGTATTTCTGTCACTTGAGCCTTGGTGGTGTGATGGTAACATTCAGATGGAAATATAAAAATGTGATTTCAGTCCTTTCTATGAAATACCATTTTCAAACTTTATGAGTTAGCCACATACATGACATATGATTGCAGTGTTTATGCGTTGTCAAAAAGTATTAAGCTTGTATTGTTATATTGCACGTTGATGTAATTGCTAATTTCTACAATGTTTTCTTTTGAATTTGTATTCATGTTCATATGATTTTTTTTTCTCCATTCCCAGGCATACCCTATTTTACTTGGTGATATTGATCCAAGTGGAAATCTCAATGCAAACATTCTTCATCAGTTCAAGAACATTAGGGCCAAGTTTGCTGCTCAGGTGTTATTTTCTTTTTCATATTTCATGGGTTATTTTTATAGTAAATACTTGTAGTGTTATTCTGTAAAGCATGCTTTTTATGTTAGATCTATCAGGACATTCGGAAAATAATGGCCAATTTTCTGAGATGCCACATTCAACTCATTCACAATCAGGCCTTGATTTAGTTTCCTTTTAGCAGTAGCAACACTTGCAAGTGGCCTTATTTTTTGCTAGCAAATTGCATTATCTACTAGCAAAAGTTTATTAACATTATACAAAAGAAAATTTAACATATCCCTCTCCATTAGTCAGTCATGACAAATTTCGATTTCACCCCTGTAACTGTCACATTGTAATGCTCAACAGATTAATTCTAACAATTTAATTCAAATGGAAATATTTAAAAAAACATTTTTTTTTATTTAACTTTATTCACAAAATTCAAGAACACTATTCAAAATCTTATTTCCATGTGGTTTGCAATCTCTGTTTTGGGTCTTTTTATCATACCACTTTGAAACAGCAAGCTTGAGGTCAAACTTGTCTTCGGACGGACCTTCAACTTCAATACTCATTAGAGCATTCAACGTTTATAAGTTTAAACTACCCCTCCAATCACCCTGTATTCCCTTCATGAAACTTGAACCCAACCTCAAATGCAGAATTAGACAAGGGAAGTATACTGGATATTTCTACTAGTGCCAAAATGTTTTCGTAATGTCTGTACTTCTCAAGAAACATTAGTTTCCAAAAAGCAGTTGTTCCTTTTCGTATGTGTTTAAAATATTCCAGACGGGCAATGCAGTGGCGCTTTACAGTTCACACTAAAACATTCAAAATTTTTCCACTAGCAACTTTTGCTAGAACCACTTTTTATCACTAGCAAAATGCATTTGCTTGCCAGCAATTTGCTACTAACTACCGGTTGAAATAAAGCCCTGCTCACAATGCTTGCAGACTAACTCGCTCGCAGCGCCATTCGTACAAGATGAAGGACGACTCAGATGCCACTTACACGCCATAATCGGTTGGATTGCAGTTGTTGCTCCTTGTGTGAGAGTTGACTGTGCAACATGTTGGGAAAGAGTAAGTTGTGGGTGATTCTGCTTTATAAGTTCAAATTGGGTCATAATGTGGCAAGGAGCATGCTGTTCAGTGGTTTGAAAGGTTTTGTTCCGGTAATATGAGCCTACAAGATGAGGATGGCAGAGGAGAGGACAACATTCGGTCATTGATAACGATGATCTGAAGGCAAATCTTCATGTCACAGTCATATAACTCGCCAAACAGTGCAGTATGGTGGTGTCAGTCATGTCCAAACATCTCCATCAAATTGGTAATGTAAAGAAGCTCCCACACGAGCTGACAGAGCATCAGAAACAGAAACGGTTTGAGATGTGTGGTAACCTGCTTCGCAGCGAAAAGGAGCTCCTACCTGTGATGAACAGTGGGTGCTATACATCAACCAAAAGCCATGTGGACAGTGGCTGAACCATGGTGAACCACTGAAACAACATCCTAAACCAAGGTTGATGCTAAAGAAGGTTTTGTTGACAGTGTGGTGAACTGTTAAGTGTCATACACTTCAGGTTCTTGAATGCTGCTGAAACTACCTCAGTTACATACTGTGAAGAAATTGACTGAATTCACCAAAAGTTGTGTTCCAAACAGTCATCTTTGATGAACAAGAAGGGTCCTATCCTCCTCCATGATAATGTGAGTCCACACGTGTCACAAATGACAAAACAGAAACTACACGAACTGAGGTTCGAAACCCTCCCTTATCCAGCCTACTCGCCTGACTTGGCATCTATTGATTTCCACCTGTTCATACATTTTAGCAATTACTTTAAGGACAGGATCTTCAGAAACCAAGAGATGGCTGATATTGCATTTCGGGATTTTCTTGCATCCAGGAAGCCAGATTTCCTCCAGATTTCCATTGAAAAGCTTATCATTTGCTGACAGGGGTGTGTAGCTGCTGGAGGCACATAATTCGAATAAAACAATATTTTGTGTTATGAGGCATATCTCTTTCATTTTTACTCTCCAAATTGACCATAATTTTCTGAGTGACCTGGTATAAGAAATTGTTGCATCTGTGAATAGCGGTCATTAAACAGCTCAACCAGTGTAAAGTTAGATGCCGTTTCCACCTCTTATAAGAAAACATGAAAACTTTATTCAATTAAGATTCTAACACAAAACCTCAATATATTACAATTGGGCTTAACGGGCTTAACAGTATAAGAAATTCTAAGTCAATATTGCTAATAGATTTGCAAGTTATTGATTGTTCTGATGGTATATCTTGTAGTTCAAAATTTATTTCTCTGATATAACATTTGAACAGTGCACAGTTTTTGTGTTGTCAGGAAGTAAAGGTTATTTAGATTTCACAGTGTACCTCTATTTTTAAAAGTGTTATTTTAAAAAAATATTTTTGCAGCTAATAGCTGTATTACAAACAAATGTTTTTGTGCATTTTCCAGCTTCTGATGCAAAATTTTCTGCCATGTGGCATGAAATAAGGTAATTTAGTTTCACAAAATCTCAGCCTCTATATTCAAATTGGAAAGTTATTTTTTGATATTGATTGGTTCAAACCATGATCAGTATTCACACAATTATTTCATGGATGTGCTGTTTCCTCTCAAGACAGTGTAACAGTTAATTTGTATTTGGCATTCCAATGTCCTTCTAAAAGTAATGGGACACCGATGTGGTCATCAGAAATAGTGTGGTGTCTAAGTATACAAATGTGGGTTGCTTTAGAAAGGCAACCATTGTTCACACTTACTGTTCTGTTGACTTTTAGGCTACACACAACTGTGTTTATAAAGCCAGCTCAGTACACTTCAGAGGTCCTGTTTGGAAACATGCGTGATCAGAGATTACACTTCTTTTCTCCTTCCACAACACTTGAACATTGGTGCTATTAATTACAAGGGTTGTACCGAAAGTAATGGAAAAGTGGGAATAACTTTTGTATTAACTGATAGAGGTTGTTCAAATTGCACATGTTGGTAAAGTAATTCTTTCTCTATACAAAGGTACTACTCAACGTAGTCTCCATCACAAACGATGCATTTGTGCCATCATTGAACCCAACTCTTGAATACCCTTTGAAAAACTTCAGGTGTGGACTGTTGTACCCACTTCTTTGCAGCCACTTTCACCTAGTCTGTGTCATCAAATCGTTTCTGGAGAGTATCCTTCATTGGACCAAACAGGTGGAAGTCGGAGGGTGCCAGATCTGGGCTGTACGGTGGGTGGGAAACCATCAACCAGCCTAATTTGCTGATCTCCTGATTTGTTGCCAAAAATGTGTGTAGTCTCGCATTGCCATGGTGAATGTGGATCCTTTTCAAATTCTTGTTCGGTCTTTTCCTCCTTATGGCTTCTCTAATCCTTTTGAGTGTCTCATTGTACACCCCTATCATCCCAAAAAACAGTCACTGTGACTTTCTGTGATGGTCGCTGGCTTTTGAACTTCTTAGGCCTTGGTGAAGAGGTGTGATGCCATTCCGTGGATTAATTCTTAATTTCCAGATTATAAAGCCCATGTTTCATCTGCTGTCACCAGATCAGAAAAAAACGTGTCTTCATTGGCTTCAAACACTTCCAGCTGATCAGAGCAGACTTCCACCCTTCTCTCCTTCAAATTGGGTGTCAACTGTTGAGGTACACACACTTTCCGACACCCTGTTTTCCGCCATCTTCTGTATGTCATTGTGACCACAGTCCAGTTGTGCAACAAGCTCACTGATTGTGACTCGTCTCTCTGTGCGAATCAGTTCATCCACTCGCTGACGATTCGTGTCAGTGGTGGCAGATGATGGTCTCACTTTGTGTGGTTTGCCTTCGATGTCGGTATCCCATTCTTTAAACTTCTTCATTCATCTGTGCACATCGCTCTTGTCATGGTGCCATCTCTGTAAACATTCTGTAGCCTTCTGTGGGTGTTGGACTTCCTGCACCCTTCCTTCGCTAAGAACTCAATGACGGCACGTTGCTTCTGCTTGGAATCCATTATTTACATGCAGTGAAGAAGGGTTACTGTAATAAAGGAAGTGTTATTCTACTAATATGTGCAATTTGAACAACCTCTGTCAGTAAAGTTATGCCCACTATTGGATTACTTTCAGTACAACCCTCATATTATGGAAAAGTTGTAGTTTGTATGCCTTTAACAACAAAAACTTTTGCATAGGTTTGACTGGCAAAGTAAATCAGTCTCAAAATTTTTAAATCAGTGAAAATCTGTATTATAATGATGAGTCATGCTACGTAATATTTTGGTGTATCTGACATGTATTATCATTTATGGAGAGTGCTTATATTGTAGTTGATATATCACAGCTGTGAAATTTGGGAATGGAAGCATCACTATCTGGCTGTGTTTCTTATGTCACATACTAGGACAACAAGTAGCAATGCAGGGAACTGTGACATTGTGTTAAAGTCCAATTGTAACAGTTTTTAGCACGTCTTTTGTAAAAAAAAGATTGTGCTTATGTTATCGGTTTGTCCGTCTGTACCCACGGTATCTCTGCAACTATTAGTCCGATTTGAAAAATTCTTTTTGCATTCGAAAGCTTGAAATATGCGAATGATGATCCTTACTTTCGTTTTTTTTTTTTTTTTTTTTTTTCGATGTACAATTTCGCCGCTAGAGGGCGTAAATGCAGATGATTTCGAATTCAAAAATACGTTTTGTTCCACATATTTGCTTCTAAACATCCGATTGAAAAAAATCTTATCTTTCGATTCCATTTATGCCGAAGAGTATTTTGGATATAGTTTCTTTTTCAAATTACGCATAGATTTCCGCTAGGGAGCGTAAAAGTAAATTGCATTTTTTCCTATAACTCCGATTTGAAATATGTTTTTTCTCAGCGGATACATCTCCTGATGCACAATCTTTTGCATATAATTTCAAATTTTTGGTATTGAATACTTAGGCCACCAGGAGGCGTAAGTGTTAATTTTTGCTTCTGATGTATTTGCCATAAAATCTGAGCTTCTAAACTATCGATTGAAAAAATTCTTTCGTGGACTGATGCCACTCACATCGATAAACCTTTTCGGAATATTTTCTTCCTAAAATATTCCACAGTTTCTCCGCCAGTGGGCGTAGATGTATATCTTATTTTTGTCTATCTCGACTTCTAGGAGTCAGATTTGAAAAATTCCTTCTTTGTTAGATAGTGTTCTCCGTGTCGCATGTTTTTTATATAATTTCAAAATTTTCACGTAATTCATAGACTTTCCGCTAGGGGGCGTAAAGGTAAATTGTGTTTTCCCCTATATCTCTGCTTCTAAATCTCCGATCTGAAAAATTATTTCTGCACCGGATACAGCTCCTGATAGGAAATCGTTTGCACATAATTTCTAATTTTTGTAAAAAAAATGGTTTGGCCACCAGGAGTGTAAACCTTAATTTCCCCTTCTGATGTATTTGCAGCAAAATATGAGCTTCTAAATTCTCGATTGAAAATAACATCGTTTGTAGACCGATGCTACTCATGTCGACAAACCTTTTAGAAACATTTTCTTCTTAAAATAGTGCACGGTTTCTACGCCAGGGGCGTAGATGTATATCTTATTTTTGTCAATATCTCTACTTCTAAAAGTCCGATTTGAAACAAAATTTTCTTTGTTGGATAGTGTTTCCAATGCGAAATGTTTTTCCTATAAATTCAAAATTTTCAAGTAAATCATAGACTTTCCTTTACGGCGCACAATGGTAAATTGCGTTCTCAGCTCCTAAAACTCTGATTTGAAAAATTCTTCCTGTATCGCATACAAGACCTGGCGGAAAATATTTTTCACGGAATTTCTAATGTTTGGTAAAGAATGGTTTGGCCACCAGGGGTCATAAGTGTTTATTTCTACTTCTGATGTATTTGTAGCAAAATCTGGGCTCCTGAAAACTAGACTAAAAATTTTTTTCTTGGACCGATACCGCTCGTGGATAAACCTTTTGTGAATACTTTCTTCCTAAAATAATGCATGGTTTTCCCACCAAGGGGCGTAAAGGGATTAAAGACCCGATTGAAAAACTTCTTTCTTCCGTCAAATACTATTGTTTTCCATACAGGTTCCATTGACTTTGAATAGCTTTGATAAATTTAATTTGCTTCAGAACAGATTCAAAAGATGTGCTTATTACACCCGAAAATTCGGTGTCATCTTTCTTGTTTGAATTGTTGTAGAGTGGCTGTATGCCATCAGCCAAGCATAAAAACCAAGATTGCAAAGCAATTATTTAAAAAAAGGGGGGGGGGTCTTAATCAGAGTTAAAGCAATTGTATAAGGAATTCAAAACAATTCTGTCAGAAAACTACTGGCTCTTTTTTTTTTTTTTTTTTATTCAAGAGTTTTTTAAAAGTATGAAAAAGTGGAATTATCCTTTAAATTCACATTTCATATCATATGAGGCTTCTTGAAGGGCTTCAGAGGGTTAGTAAAAATGTTCCACAGAAGACTTGCTCTTAGCTTATAAGCAGTGAAGCCCAAAGTTTAACAGAGTACGGTAAACTCATGGTGCAGAAAGGTGTGATATACAAAATGGAATGTTTGTGTGAACATTCTTACTTCAGAGAAATGGAAATGCTGGTGAAGATTTATGTGGCAGAACATAAGGCTGTAATCAAAAATGGTTGAAGAAAAAATGGGACTGCTTAAAAATTCTAGTTTAGGATCTGCATGTCTTTAAAAAAATTTTAAATTGTAAAAATATGAGGTGCTATAGTTTGCAAACACAAAGGTTATTTATTACAACCAGCAGGAATACACACACCTGCTTTGGCAGCACAGTACATACAACAAGCTGGTGTATGACTTGGAAATTCAGTAAATCAAACAGGTTAGTCAAAAGCTCTTTAATGCTAGTAAAAAGGAATTGGAGTAGTAGTGGATGCCATAATAACTTTTATCTCTAACAAGTAAATTCACTGTGAACCAGAATTTGTGGTTTCTGCAAAGAAAATGCATGAACACCATATTATTTTGCAAGTATGAGATGATGGAGATACATTTTTGACAACTCGTGTGTGTTTGCAATGGTTTTCTCTCATGATCAGATTTCAAGTGTTTTTTGCCAAATTGATAGAATATGTTGTATTCTGTTTATCAGGTTATTGAAATATACTGTGATCTGAAATATAACTAGAATCCATATCTGGTGTTACAAAATACATTAATACAGCGCAGACTGTATGTTTGCTTATTCCCAGAATTTTTGTTGTCATTCTGTTGCTGTAACACTTAGAGTGTGGTCTCACAAGTTTCGGTACCATTTTGGTTTCCTACAAATTAAAAAATGTGTCATCTCAAATTTTAACAGTACAAAGAAAGCTGTGTGTTTTAAGTTAAATCATGAACTTTAAGGGAAAACTTCATTCTTTCTCCTCTGTGCAGTGGACTAGATCATCTTTGACTTACAAGAACACATTTTGCATTTATATATTAAATTATTTTTCTGTGTCATTTGCAGAGTGCACTTTTTAATGTAATTTCATTCATCGGTCACCAAGTAAAAACATCTTTGCAAATTTTTGCATTGAAATAATCAATGCCTTGTATTTTTATTTTTGGTAGAGGTAATGTATTAATTGCAGTTCTTTAATTGGTAAATACTTTTTTTTTTTTTTGCAGTTCATTTTACTGTTTCTCCATTTTTTTCAATGTAGGTGCAAGACTCAAAATTTGCTGTCTCTCAGCTAACTCTTGACTACAAGGGCCGTGATTTTACTGCATCATCAACTTTTGGTAATGTAGATGTACTTAATGGCTCAGGTGTTGCTGTTCTACATTATTTACAAAATGTAACGCCTTCTGTTGCACTTGGAGCTGAAATGGTTTACCAACGTGGGCCACAAGTCCCAGGTGGTGAAATAACGCTGCTTTCTCTTGCTGGGAGGTACACTAGTAAGTTAAAATTTTATATTAAGGGTCCTTCAGTTGAATGCTATGATGACTGGTCCCCAATTGATTAATAACTTGCTGTAGACATTTTTAGAAATTTGGGTTAGGGAAAAGTGTGTGTGTATATACAAGTGTATATAGTAAGTTCACACACTAACCACTTCACAGGCAAACAGAAACAGATAACGATGTGGAACAGGTGGGATTGGTGTAAGTGCCAGAGGTCTGATCCTATGGACTAGATGTCAGTACCCTAGTGGCAAATTTGCAAACTTAGCTCACCTGACACAGAAAGTACGATACAGCAAAAATGTCAATTGGGAAAGTGTGAAAGCAGTGTTAGAATTAGAAATAAATCTTCTACTGGCCCAGCAGACCACTAAAATTTGCAAACCACTGGTCCAGGAAAATAAAAAACTTAAAAGTATTTGCAATATATGTAGAACATAACGTATCATTTCAATGAACTTATCACCAATATTTGTTTTTAAACCTATCATTAGTTTGCAGCCTAAAAAGATTAAAAAAACATACAGCAAGGTAAAAGAAATAGAAATTCATTTTTTAACTTGTGACAAATTAGAAAAAGAGGAAACTTTGCTAACCATCCGGGCCAGTAAAATCAACAATTCAGTGGTCCGACGGAAGTTTTACTGGACAATGGCTAGCAGACCACTGGGTAATTCGAATGCTGAAGAGCATTATTTGTTTTCTACAAATCAGTCATAAAAAGTGGGGTTCAACAGGCAAATTTATGCTGTATACTGAGGGAAAGGTGCCCAAGCCGCCCCGGTGGCGCAGTGGTCTAAGGCGTTGGCCTCTGATCATTCGTCCGTAAGGGGTCCGGGTTCGAATCCCGGTCAGGCGTGGATGTTGTGTTTGTCTTACGGCACTGGCTCTCTCCCTTCCCTGGAACCAGTGACCCTAAATTAGGGACGGGCGACTGCTTATAGCCCATTGAGTTGCTCACGGTAGTAGTTAAGCCTCCAAAAAAAAAAAAAAAAAAAAAAAAAAGTGCCCAAGTGTACAGGGTGTCTCGTAAAGGTGTAACAAATCTCAAGTAATCATAAGTTTTAATATAAATGATCTCAATACTCAACTTGTGTTAATTGACAGAACAGATCATGAAGTTTTATAGACATTCGACATGGCACCATTTGTCACTCGAACAATGTCTAAACGGTATTCCCGTTCGCACCATGTTCGTTTGAAAATGCCCGTATTAACTTTCTGCAATGCATGTGTAATCCTCCTCATTAGGTCAGCAATGTCTGCAACAGGGATGCTGGAAACCTCACCCTTGATTAATTCCCATGAAAAAAGTCGCAGGGTGTAAAGTCTGACGAACGGGGGCCATGCAATGGCATCACCACACCAATCCATTGATTGGGAAATTTGGTACCTAAAGACCTCACAACCAAATCCCAATGAGGTGGTACCCCATCTTGTTGGAAAATGACCAGAGTTGCCAGTTCATCCAACTGGGGATACACAAACTGCTCAATCAGGTCCAGGTAATTATCAGCTCTCATGATTGCTTCCTGAAAGAGAAAATCCAATAACACAGTTGACCATTATGCCACACCAAACATTCACTTTTGGGCTAGTATGCTCATGTTCCATTGTGCAGTGCAAGTGTTCAGTTCCCCCATATTCTCACATTATGTGTATTAACCTTTCCAGATAGAAAATTCGCTCATCCGAGAAACTGATTTGTCTAAGGAATGATTCAGCACTTGCAATGTTCTCCAACATCTCTTCAGTAAAGTGTTTATATTTCACATGATCATCTGGGGTTATGTAATGGGTTATCTGCAGTTTATACGGGCGCATTTCCAATCTCTGACATAACACTTTGTGCACTGACAACTTGGAGATGGCCAGCTGTCGGGCTGCTTGTCTAATTGACTTTCAAAGGGTACAAGTGAATGTCTCACAACCTCCTCCCTTTCTTGAACCAGTGATGGTTATCTGGGGGGAGGGGGGCACCAGTTTCCTTGAATGACTTGTACCACTTTCTGATGCTGTTACGTGTGGGCTGTTTGCTCTCATATTTTGTCCTGAAATTCCACTAAACCAGCGTTTCAGATCGGGTTTCAATAAACCTCTCTGCAATCTGTGCTTTCATCGCAGGATCCATTGGGTACACTTCTAGAAAACTGGAGGGTATTCCTTATTACCTGCAACAAACAGAATGCTGATATTAGTTTTGTATCCAAAGTTATCATTTGAAATTGGTTACACTTTTTTTAAGACGCCCTGTATTTTCTAAGTGCTGTAATATCATTGCATTGCTGTCTACAGATGAGAAGATCCCTAAAGTGGAGGAGAGAATCCATCATGAAATTAATTCCCCTTTCTGTTTGTATGAAACTATGGTCATGACATGTGAGCAGATAGTATTGCGACTGTCATAAGCAACGTGGAAGTTTCGTACAAAAGGGTTGTGTGGTGGCGGGGGTTCCCTGTCGTGGCGTGCGGAGTCCACCCATCTGTAGACAGCAATCCAATGATGCTACACCTCTCAGAAACATCCTTGGGTGCTTCTTCGGCGGACAGCCTAAGTTTACCCGTTGACCCCCACTTTTTTTATGACCAATTTGTAGCATATAAATGATGCACTCCTACTTTCTAGATAACATTTTGGCTAGCTGCCCCAGTGGTGCAGTGGTTTAAGTGATGGCTTCTGATCATTCGTCCGAAAGATGTTGTGTTTGTCTTACGGCACTGGCTCTCTTCCTTCCCTGGAACCAGTGACCCTAAATTAGGGATGGGCAACTGCTTTATAGCCCATTGAGTTACTTATGGTGGTCATTAAACCTCCAGTAAAAAAAAAAAAAAAAAAAAACATTTTGACTATATCTTATTATAGCAGTTTGGTAAGCTCAGTTTGTGAATTCACCCCTAAGAGTGCTGGTGTTTAGCTGATAAGGATTGGCCCTCTGGAATTTACATCAATCCTGTTGTTTCCACATTGTCATCTGCCTTCCTTTGCCTGTGAAGCTACTACGAGGGTCATAACAAAAGTTCTGCACACGTTAATCTAAAACAGAAGTGGGTGATGCAATTGTGGAAATGATTGTGTCATGTCAAGGTCAGACTCAGCAACTCAGTTACATAAGTACGATGTGCTGTCATTTGCTGTGTGGGTAGGTTCAGAAATGGAGGCGTGCAGCTCCTCAGGTCGAGTCATGGCGTTTGACCAGTGCTCGTACGTGAAAATAGACAGTCTGCGGGGGGGGGGGCTCCAGCACAGATCCACAGCATTTTGCAAGAAGTTTGTAGGTAAGGAACTCTTGATCGCAGCACAATATTTCGCTGGGCATCACGCTTTTGGCAGGGCCGAAGCAGCATCCAAGATGATCACCACCCAACCTGACCTCAACTGGCGACAGACAAAAACATCTGTCACCATTGATACAACGCTTCTCGAAGAGAATCGCCGTTTGACAGTCAAGAAGACTGCTCATCAGGCAGATTTGTGCACGTGTTTGTTCACTGGATTTTGACCGACTCACTGGGGAAAAGAAAATTGCAGCGCGCTGGGTGCCCCATCAACTTACCCCCAAGTAGAAGGCTGTCGGAGTGGGCATCGAGCACAGGATCGCCCCCACAGGTTCAAAAGGGAGGGCGATACGTTCCTGAACAGAATTGTTGCAATTGATGAGACTTAGACCCGTGATTTTGAGTGGGAACTGAAGTCACAATCAGTGGAATGGAAGCATCCAAGTTCCCCATGCTCCTCGAAGTGTGTCGTCGGCAACAATCCAAAGTGAAGCAAATGATGATTTTTTCATACAATACCCAGGGTATTGTTGTCTTTGATCAAGTGCAGGTAGGGCAAAATGTCAATGCACAATGTTATCGTGACTCTCCGAGGACAAAGTTGAGACCGAAAATTTGTCAAAATGGCCCCAACTTGTTGGAAGCGAGAGCAAATCTTGCTGCATGACAACACATCGTGTCATGGTGCAGCATCGGTATGGGAACTTTTGTCGAAACACTGTGGGGAAACTTCATCCCACCCACTATACAGCCCTGATCTCAGTCCACCTGACTTTGATCTTTTCCCAGAGTTAAAAAATCAGCTATGTGGCATCCGCTATGAATGTCTGGATGAAGTGTCATTGGACACGACCTAAGTAAATACGACAATTGAAAAAAGATTCACATTTTTCTCAAAATTGGACAGTGTGCAGAACTTTTGTTAGAACCCCCGTAGTATATAATTTTACTACACACCCTGTATAAGATAAGTGCTTTTCCCAAGTTATTGGAATTTGATTGTATTTGTCATTATTAATTTGCACTGAGTGAACTATAGACAGTTATATCACCATCTAATGATTTCCCACATTTAATGCTAAATTTTGAAATCCTTAAATTTATACACACCTACAAGGGATTGTTTTGCGGAATTCTACTTTGTTTGGTCATCATTTGGGTCATACTTGAGATTGATGCAAAACTGAAGAGAAATTTGGTGGCGGGGGGGTATTAGTCAGGGATGCCGTTTTTTTCATCAGGGCATGCTTTTTGATCTTTCAAAACTTATAAAAACAGAAGTTAAACAAAGTGAAGATTTCCCCTATAATCGTTATTTCTTTTATTTGCAATGCTTCCCTGTGCAGTATTGTTATTAAATATAATTTTATTCCGTAAATATTTCGATTTCAGCTTGAAAATTTTTGAGGAAAATTTTCCGAAAACAGAAGTTAGACGGCGCAAAAATTTCTTTATCTCCAGGCACGAGATTCTTCCGAGAAATCGAGGAATTCCATCATTTCTGTGGTTCTCGAGGTAGATGCACATACCTGCCAGGTTTTACGGACTTGTTGATTCTCCCAGACTTTTTTCTAATGATTTTGCAGCCACCATTATTAAAACTATTTATTTTACTTAATTCATTTAAAATGAAGCGCCGATGTAAGTTAGGAATGAACTTTTCAGTTACATGTGTTTATGTGGGAACATTTGTCCGCAGTTTTCCCACATTTTTTCTTTGGGGGGGGGGGGGGTTGATTGTTTCAAATGATAAAGCTTGCGCCACACGGGAACTGAACCTCCCCAGCTGGGCTTGTTTACCTCTCGTAAGTCCCCCCCCTTTTCCCTTTTCAGTAGGCCAGTGTGCGGTTGTCCTGCATTGGAGCACAGAGCATGTGCTTTTATTACTCCCAGTTCGAAATGCTATCTCAGAATTTAGTTATCGGTGAAAAAAAATTCCAACTTAGTTTAAATCTGTGGAATTTTTAAGTCCAGATCGATATCCAACATAACAAAATTAAACAAAAGCTGCCAGTTTTGTGAAATTAAAAATGCATTTGGGGCATGGTTAGAAAGCTAAAAAAAAAAAAAGTCCAATGTTCATTCGACCCAGTGCTTCTCCAGCAATGATTTATTTTGCTGGTCGGTTGAAAGTAAGTTTTCTACGCTTTCAAACCGTGCTTTGTACGTCAGGACGATAATGCATGAAAATGTTTTGGCTTGATTCGATGAAATTAATATGTTGGGGTCCACACTAATTCGTCAAATCCCTATTGAAAATGGTCAAAGGTCGTGACATAGGAACAGGATTCATTCCCCCCTTGCATGATGACCACTCGTTGGTGTTGACTTACGTAAAATCAAAGTACGATTGCGATAAAACTTTGCTACGCTATTCAGAACCCATGGTGGACCTATCCTATTAAAAATTGTTATTATCAGCATTCACGGGGCAGTGCATACTTGCGTGAGATTTGTTCGTCAGAATTTTCGCACAATAACTTCCATGGAAATTAACTGATTTGGATGGAATTCTTAATTATAAAATAACTCATGTGTGGTAGCTTTTTTAGAAATTAACAGGCACAAAAGCAAAAAATGATGTTCTATAATAAAGCAAAAACACGCAAAATATACTGCCTATAAATTAGTTCATACTAAGGGATTATTCGTAAAGAAAACAAAGTATCGTTGAGAACACTTTGTTGCTTTTGCAAACCCACACTGTTTGTTGGCATGAAATTTTGGACTTTTAGAAAACAACTCTGAATTTTAAAACATCTGGATTTTGACAGCATGAGTTTAATTTAGGAAGTAAGTAGACTTTTTCCTTTCTTTTTTTTTTTTTTACTTTGTTGGAAAAAAAAATACACCATTGATTGGTTTCGTAACTTCTATCAAACTGAATTGCGCAATATTTAGAAATTTTCATTTTCTAAAACCAATATGTGCATTCTAAATTTTGTCATGTTAGGCTATTTTTTTTATTATTTTTTTATTTTTTCCGCAACGATATAAGATTAAATTAAAACATCAGTTCCAACGTTTTGTGCCATAGCTTCGCCTCAAAGGGAGGAGGGGACGAGATGTAGAGGAAATTGCCAATGAAGGGGCTGTATCATTTCCCATGATGCCTGGTGTAAAAGACAGTGTTAGTTTTGTTCCGATGACACATATTGTGTTAGTTTACTGCAGGAGAGAGAGGAGACCGAGAGGGTGATAAGCCCAGATGATGCCGCTAAAGGAGTCTGATTTGGTAAAACTTTTAATGCTGCTGCAAGGCATCGATCAGCCTGTACGGAATGACGGGGGGCGGAGGAGGATGACGTTCATAACTAAAACTAAACCTTTTTTTTCTAGATGAAAGAGCCTTTCAGTTGGTCTTTGCTTTCCTAGCTGACCAGCTCGATCAGATAACTCTGTAATCGTTATTTTTATCTCTGCGAATTGCAGCTCTTTTAGCTGTTACTGTTTTACTATAGTAGTTTTACTTGCGGTTTTTTTTTCAAGTGTTAATAAATTCAGTGTTAGTGATTCACTATGAGCAGCAATATAAAAAGAGTGTAACAGTACTATAAAACATTCCGTAATGCGTATTCTGCGGAGTTCCCGTGCATTGCAAAATCTTCAAAAAATGAAAAATATGCATTTTGCACTGTGTCGATGTAATTTCAGCATTTCGCATGATGGAAGAAATTATGTTACTAATCATATTTCTAGCGCCAAGCATAAATCTAATGTTAACTGCGTGGGGAAAAAAATACGAAATTAACTTCCTTTGTTAAAAGTTATAATGAATGGATGCGATTTGGGCAAAATGTTTGTTCACTTCGTTTTTAGTTAAACATAATTTACCAATTGGTCTTATTATTTCATTTTCCCTCTTATTTATTTCATTTTTTTTATTTGACTGTCTCATCGACAGTCTCTCTGCAAGATAAACCAGCATGAAAATAGTTTGTTTTTGAAAACATTTTAGTATGTTCCATGATGGTGTGGGATGTGATGCTATTGAATTTGAAGGAAAGGGTGGAACATCCTTTCCTTTAGATGCAAACTTCCATAAAAATAAAATTTAATATCTTTGTAGATCATAATGATAGCACAGTAATGAGAAATCATGTATAGATTCTATTTTAATCGATATAAATATGCCGATAATTCAAACATCTGTAGTCATATCAATTAAAAGTTTGATACTTGATTTGAGTAACATTGCTTTTTAATCTATAATTTCGGTGCATTTAATCAATATGAGCCACAAATAATTTAATCGAATATATCGATTAAAATTTTCACTGAATACATCGATTAATTTTTTTACGGATTCCGGTTTCTGAAAGTTGGCAGGTATGGATGCATAACTGAACAGACATTTTTGAGGGATTGGTGGTGATGGTGGGGGTCGTTTTCTGTCTGAAGATGGAATTCCAGCTTTCAAAACCTTGACAAATGAAAGTTAGAAAAAGTGAAGATTTCTCCCGTAATCATAATTTTTTCTCTCACAATGTTCCTTCTACCCAGTATTGTTGTTAAATACCATTTTAGTCCATAAATATTTGTATTTCAGCTTGAAAATGGAGGAATTAGTGAATATTTCGCTCGTAATTGTATTTTTTATCCCCCGGGATGTTTCTCTGTCCCGTGTTCTTTTTGTTAAATGTCAGTAATGTTACATTTGACGTGCTCTATTTTAATATTTACATAATTAAACTTCAGAGAACAATTCTATCTTGTTCATGCTACGTTGTATTCATACTTTCTCACTGCGCGTTCCAATTTTTCACCCAGTGAAAAAGTTCAGCTTTTTCTTTCATCATCAGTCTCATGTATGTAACTTTATTTTTAAATACACCAGAGTTGAATAATTATGAAACGCATATAGCGTATGAAATCTGTTTGTTTTCGTGGTGTAGTCAGCACAAATATTTGCCAAGCTTTCACACTCCACTGGGAGGCTTTTTCAAGGCAATGATAGACACAAAAATGCAGAGAATTGGAGCATGTAAAAAACGAAGGTGATTTTTGAAAATAACGCAGGTGACATCAAGAGCATATTACATGAATTTTTTTATCACGTAATTATACAGAGCGCCGTGATGTGTTTCCATTTTTTAATAATGTATGCCAAGCCATTGGTAGTTCCGTAGAGACTATATCATTGCATGCCACTTTGTTGGATAGGATTTCCACTGTTTCCCTGATGGCAGTCTCTTTTTGAAATTCGTGTAAGGGGCAATTCTTCTAATATTATTCCATACAGGAGCGGCCGAGCAATGCATGACTTCTCTGGCGAGGGCTGTATTCTGCATGTCCTGCTTCACATCTAGTGTCCAAGGATCGCTTTGTCATTCCGATATATATCTTTTCCGTGTTATCAGGATATACCAAAGGTATAGCGTACACACCCGCCTTTTCTTTCTCACACTGTCTCTCCTTGCAGCTTGATATTATATGTGACAACGGGGTCGGGGACTTCATTGCTATTAATATACTGTATTTGCGTAATAAATTCTTTAACCAATATGTAAAGCCTGGGATATATGTGATGGATCCTGCGTATCTCATTATCCTACTAGGCGATTTTTCTATTGCTGATATTATACGATTTCTCAGTCTTGTGTACTCTGTCTATATCATCCTTCTTATATCCAGCCTTTAGACCTTTGCTATAGATATTCTCAACTTCTTTATTATTTAGAAAATCAGGTTTGCATACGTGGTACGCTCTATGGAACCACGCTCTAAATGAGGAAAGTTTGTACTCCTTTGGGCAGTGCGAATGAGGAGGGACAAGGTTCGGTACTGCGGTCGGTGTATAATAAAAGTTAAAGTCGAAGCTGGATGTTCTATTTCTTCTTAGCGCGACGTCAAGATAATTCAACGTCCCGTCTTTTTCAAGCTCCATGGTGAACTTTATTGTATTGTGTAGGTTATTTATCTTGCGCACGAAATCATTTAATTCGTCTACTCCATGTTCCCATATGAAGAATATGTCATAACGAAAGGAGCACCAATGGGTTCACCTTTATCAGCAATCCTTGCGGAAGCAGTACTTAGACAGCTAGAAGATCTCATCCTTTTAAATTGTATCAAGAAACCCCGAGTTTGGATCCGCTATGCAGACGACATATTCTTCATATGGGAACATGGAGTAGACTAATTAAATGATTTCATGCACAAGATAAATAACCTACACAATACAATAAAGTTCACCATGGAGCTTGAAAAAGACGGGACGTTGAATTATCTTGACGTCGCGCTCAGAAGAAATAGAACATCCAGCTTCGACTTTAATGTTTATTATAAACCGACCGCAGTACCGAACCTTGTCCCTCCTCATTCGCACTGCCCAAAGGAGTACAAACTTTCCTCATTTAGAGCGTGGTTCCATAGAGCGTACCACGTATGCAAACCTGATTTTCTAAATAATAAAGAAGTTGAGAATATCTATAGCAAAGGTCTAAAGGCTGGATATAAGAAGGATGATATAGACAGAGTACACAAGACTGAGAAATCGTATAATATCAGCAATAGAAAAATCGCCTAGTAGGATAATGAGATACGCAGGATCCATCACATATATCCCAGGCTTTACATATTGGTTAAAGAATTTATTACGCAAATACAGTATATTAATAGCAATGAAGTCCCCGACCCCGTTGTCACATATAATATCAAGCTGCAAGGAGAGACAGTGTGAGAAAGAAAAGGCGGGTGTGTACGCTATACCTTTGGTATATCTTGATAACACGGAAAAGATATATATCGGAATGACAAAGCGATCCTTGGACACTAGATGTGAAGCAGGACATGCAGAATACAGCCCTCGCCAGAGAAGTCATGCATTGCTCGGCCGCTCCTGTATGGAATAATATTAGAAGAATTGCCCCTTACACGAATTTCAAAGAGACTGCCATCAGGAAAACAGGGGAAATCCTATCCAACAAAGTCAGGGTTCCCACTCAACCTGGAAAACAGGGAAAACCTGGAATTCTCAGGGAATTTGAAAATGGTTCCAAAAATCAGGGAAAACTCAGGGAAAATTACCCTTTTTTGTAAAAATCAATGGATACTTTATTTTGCCAAAAAAACTTATTTTTTCAAGATTTCAAACTTTTGCTTGCAATTACTACCTGCCTAGAATTTGTTAGATCTTACTTTCAGTTATATTAAGTGTTTCCTTTATTCTCTAAAAAAAAATGCAAAATTGAATTTTTAAAATTGGCAGTTAATTAAGCTTTTGTTCAATTTCTGTAGACAGTTGTTATAACATGAAACAATTAGGCACAATAGCTCCTGCTTGAAGAAACACTTCACAAGAGAACCAACTAAATGATGGATCAAAGTCCTTTGTTGGTTCTCTTGAAACATGTTTCTTTGAACATAGCAATTCCATCATTAAGCTTAGCTGCATTGTGTTATAGAAAAACTGAAACTTTTCAACTGACAGATTTTTTCTTACATATATATGACCTGTTTCTATGGGACTGTATTTACAAATTCCCTGTGGGTAGTATTCACAAAAGTTCACGGAACTTTGGTACAGAAAATAATATGCACACAGTTGTTATTAATGAAAAGCAGATAATTTTATAAAGACAAATTACTTTAAAGAATTTACAAGTGTGTGCTTTGGTGAAAAAAATGAATGGAATGGAATGAAATGTAACAATTCTTTGCAACATGCCACTCTGGAAAACTTTTAAAAACCACCTGGAGAACCTGGAAAAGTCAGGGAATTTTTTTATTACTTTTGAGTGGGAACCCTGAAAGTGGCATGCAATGATATTATAGTCTCTACGGAACTACCAATGGCTTGGCATACATTATTAAAAGATGGAAACACATCACGGCGCTCTGTATAATTACGTGATAAAAAATTCATGTAATATGCTCGTGATGTCACCCGCATTATTTTCAAAAAATCATCTTCATTCTTTACATGTTCCAATTCTCTGCATTTTTGTGTCTATCATTGCCTTGAAAAAGCCTCCCAGTCGAGTGCGAAAGCTTGGCGAATATTTGTGCTGACTACACTACGAAAATAAACTGATTTCATACGCTATATGCGTTTCGTAATTACTCGTGTATGTATATATTCATCTATTTCTGCATCCATCAAATTTCCAGATTTAACATTCATTTTGGCACTTCCTCCAAAAACATTAGGTCATGATTCAAGTAAGAAAACAATCTTCGTGCAAAATAACTATACTAATAAACTGAATGCCGTCTATGCATTTTATTTATTGCATGGAAGGGGCATATGTGTTGTAATGACTGTTTCATACGTCATACCTAGACCGTGGACATTTTTGTTTACTGATTGCAGTGCACATGACCGTCCAATTTAATATGTTGCTGCTTGACTTAATCATTATTGTATTGTAATCGATTTGTTTTCGTTTACATACCAGATGGCAGTTCGCAAATTGCGTCACACATGTTGAAATTATAAATTGTCTGTATCCAGCCCATACTACCTCTTTTTTATGTATCTGATGATGGATCCCGGTGCAGGGTGTCCGAAAGATCTTACGTTTTTCTTTTATACTCTGTGTATTTTTATTAAACGTAACCGGAGGTTCCACGGTGAGCCCTGGTTTATATCGTGCATAGACGCCATTCAGTTTATTAGTATGATTCAAGTATATTATGAGCTTTTAAGATTATACACTGAGTGAACAATTTATTAGGACCAATTATCTGATATGTTACAATGCCTTTGACTTTCAAAAGAGCAGCAATTTGTTTTGACATTGATTTAACTAAGTTTAGGTAACATTCCAATGAAATGTGAAATATTGGCCTATGCATAGTTTGAAAGCATCTTCCATTTGATATATTTTGGACAGGTGTATATCCAGATGTGTGATGCCATGTTTGATTTCATTTGACAGATGCTCCATGGGATTTAAAAGGTCTGGAACTGAAGTGGCCTTTGAAGCAGGGACAGGTTTTGACATTTCTGAAACCACTCTGTCAGTGTGAGCATTGTGCACCATATTGCTGAAAACAGGGTTCGCACAACCCCCTGGAATTCCGGAAAAGTCCTGGAATTTGATTTCCCTTTTTTCGAGGCCTGGAAAGGCACTGATTTTTCGTATTTTTGTGACAGGTCATGGAATTGTTTCTTGCAATAAAAAAAATGGTCAGAATGTTTGGATTGGTTGCAACACTTTTTCTAGCTCCCTGGTGCATCTTCTGGCTATGACATCACTTCTATCCATGGACTGGAGACATGATGTCATCTCTTTCAACTCGTGGTGCTGCCGTGGAAGATGTGATTGGCCACTGTTAAGTGAACTTGATGAGCAACGATGTTTAAATATGCTTGGGCATTCAGGTGTGATTCACTTGAATCAAAATCAAGGGGCCTTAAATATCCCTATGGGTCATTCCATGTGAAATCAACCAATAACAAATTAAATTGTTGCTTGACATTTTTAAACATTTTTTTATATTTTGCATACAATATTCCCAATATATTAACACTACAAGAATATTTTTTTTTTTTATGTATATAAGACTTATTTTTTTCTGGCGGCCATTTTTCTTCGGCTTCACATGACGTTTTTGACCAAAATCATCGTTTACGTAAAATTTAATAACTTCTTTACTACTAGAGCTATCATGTTCAAATAAAGATCATTCTTTTTTACATGAAATGTTCTACAATTTTGACCAAGAATGCTTTAGCTACCTCTTGTGAAAAGATATGAAATGGCCCTTACAAAATGTTTAATAATTTCGCTCAAATTGCTGATTTCAGGCATAATTTTTTTAAGAATGGTAAAAGTCTCATACTTCAGATTTTGTATGTTTACATGTATCTAGTTGGACTATTAATTCACAAAATTTGAAACTTGAGACTGTAGTCCTTTTTTTTCAATAGACCTCCAAACATAGTCCAAACCTTAAAAGTGTCACTTTTTTAGGCCTAATATCTAAAAAGGGACAGCTCCTAAAATTCTAATATTTTTACACAGCAATGTGGTCTTAGGGGTAAACCTGCAGTAAAAATTTCAACTTGTAGGCACAAGTAGTTTTAAGGCTGTGCTACATCAAAATAACGGAAAAATACGACCATTTTTATTTGCGAACTTGTGAGCCAGAGTTGCTTTTAAATCATCTTAAATATGTAAGGAAAATTATAAATGGTACAGTAACATTTTATTATTCATTGAAATAAAAAAATATTAAAAAAACACAAATTAGACAAGCAGCAAAATAAATTTACCTGATTTTGAGTGCATGGTTTACAAATGTCCATTTTACGTATATGTGTTTCCACAGTATAAACAATTACAATAACTATGAAAAAATAAGTTACTTACAGTTCTATTGATGTTTTAGTTGTACTGAGAAAAAAATAAATTCATTGCTTGAGAAATGTTGTTACATACTGTTTCCGCGATATTGTAAGAACGGCCAGTCACTGTCATCACGTCCATTTGAGTCAGTTTTTGTAAGATATGGCTTATGGGAACCCATACAATGTCCTGTGGAAATGACAACTGAAAGGATGTTCGTGACCCGTGTGGATGGAAAAAGTGAATTTGCATATCATTGTTTTCTTCACTGATGTCTTGAATCTTTCCAATCCACCATTTTTTATTTATAAACACAGGCAACATAGTCATTTTTATGGAATGAAAATATTTGATGAGATGTGATTGAGGACACTAATACATCTTCAAATTCTGATGTTTGGGATGTTTTAAAGCATCTTATTTGAGACGAATGGAGAGGAACTATTCCATGATAATCTCTTTTGTGTGGTACTGTTTCGGCATTTGCAAATCTTGCTTTGAGTCTTGCATACTTTGATTGTACCTCATCAGTTGATACATAAATGTATGCAATGCCAGTAATTTTTTCGGAGCAATATTTATACATATCCTGTGGTGTTAAAATTTGGTCTGTATATGTTCTTTGCAAACTACTTCTTGATACTTTTCTTTTTGTAGTACCACCTATTCCATCACTAGCATTTTTGCCGTGGGATGTAGCAAAGAAATTCCATTCGGCTTCAAGTCCAAAATCGTCAAAATGTTTGCAAATGTTAACGAAGTTCTTTTTATTTTTATATTGGCTGGCAGCACCATCACTGAAATAAAAAAAAATTTCTTCAATGAAGGTGCCACTTTTTTTATGTCAGAAATTAGATGACCCTGGAATACATGGAATGCAGCTGTGTTGTGCTCCATATGATCACTTATAATACAAAGACTTCTGCACTTAACAGCTTCTAAATCACTACATAAATCCCTAGTCACAGATCCATAATCACATTTATGGCATTCTTCATTGACATATACGCCAACACAGCATTCCATTTTGATTTGGCACAAATACACTTATTGCAGGTATATCACAAAGTCACATTTGAACTACTTGCCAGTCACAAAGGAAACATCAAACTGGGACAAGAATGAGGGTGGTGGTATATATAGCTGCATTAAATGTACAGGTCTTAACAGCTTTAAACAGGTCTTAACAGGTAGCTTAAAAGCTTAATAGGTCTTAAAAGCTTCACAAGAATTGAACAGGATACAAAAACAATGACTCATCTGGATATGTAGTGACAGGAATTATGCTTTCTCCAACAGGAAATCACATGAATACATCTAAAAAATATATATATGACAAAAATGTTTATATTACTGTCTATAACTACATATGTTTATGGATGATTGTAAATCATGCACTCAAAATCAGGTAAATTTATTAATTTGCTGCTTGTCTTTGTGTTTTTTTTTAATATTTCTTTATTTCAATGAATAATAAAATGTTACTGTGCCATTTATAATTTTCCTTACATATTTAAGATGATTTAAAAGCAACTCTGGCTCACAAGTTCGCAAATAAAAATGGTCGTATTTTTCCATTATTTTGATGTAGCACAGCCTTAAAACTACTTGTGTCTACAAGTTGAAATTTTTACTGCAGGTTTACCCCTAAGACCACATTGCTGTGTAAAAATATTAGAATTTTAGGAGCTGTCCCTTTTTAGATATTAGGCCTAAAAAGTGACACTTTTAAGGTTCGGACTATGTTTGGAGGTCTATAGAAAAAAAAGGACTACAGTCTCAAGTTCCAAATTTTGTGAATTAATAGTCCAGCTAGATACATGTAAACATACAAAGTCTGAAGTATGAGACTTTTACCATTCTTAAACAAAATTATGCCTGAAATCAGCAATTTAAGCAAAATTATTAAACATTTTGTAAGGGCCATTTCATATCTTTTCACAAGAGGTAGCTAAAGCATTCTTGGTCAAAACTGTAGAACATTTCATGTAAAAAAGAATGATCTTTATTTGAACATGACAGCTCTAGTAGTAAAGAAGTTGTTAAATTTTACGTAAACGACGATTTTGGTCAAAAACGTCATGTGAAGCCGAAGAAAAATGGCCACCAAAATAAAAATAAGACTTATAAAAAAAAAATTTTTTTTTTTTTTGAAGTGTTAATATATTGGGAATATTGTATGTAAAATATAAAAAATATTTAAAAATGTCAAGCAACAGTCACTGGTTGATTTGACGCAAAATGACCCCTATGGAAACATGGCTCACACTATTACCTTGTCTAAGCCAGTCTGCAGAGCTATGGATCCATGTTCTTGTAGTGTTGTCTTCGAATTCTCACCCTCCCATTAGCATAGTACAGTTGAAAATGCAATTCGTCAGCCACTTGACCCATAATCAGTGCCTACCTCCAGTACTCCCAAGCTCACAGGAGACATTTAATCTTTTTTAATCGGTGGCAGTCTCCAATGCTCTTAAGCCCAATGGGGACATTGTCTCTTTCGATCAATGTTCACCTCCAGTGTTCCCATGGCCACTGGTGATGTTGACTCCAGAGTTGTATGAAACCAAAATGTATCCCTGTACACAACCACTGAAACAGAAAACTTGCTGCAAACCTGCAAAGCCGAACCACGATAATAATAGAATAAGATAATTTAAAGAAAAATTAGTAAAACAATAAATAATTACTAGAAAATTACAGATTTCAATGAGGACGAAATAAATACATTACAATTGAATGTGCAGCAATGTGTGTGAAATGGACCTTCATGGCAAAATATTAGATTATGAGCCTCATAAAAACAAGAAACTAATTAAAGAAAGTTTTTATATCCAGAAAAACAGTTCCATTAATGAACCTTCAAATCGTCTCAAATCATCACAATTTATAATATTTTTCTACCTCACCAACTTAGATTTTGATAAAACTTGGCATACTTAATGATCCTATGTAGTTATTAAAAAAAATTCATTTTTTTTAATTTTTAAGCTCACAAGGGGAAAAGATATTTAAGCCTAAATTTTCAAAATTTTATTAAAAAATGTCCTACCAGTGATACTTTAACTATCTGTAAATCAGTCACCAATTGAGATATAGAGTTGAAAGTGGTCTCATTTTAAAGCCCCTTTAATGGGCTTTTATATGATTTGCAACACAATAGGGTTTATAAAAAAACACAAAATTCAAAATCCAACTGAAAATTTCAAAAACGGATTTTTCTTTAATTTTGAAAAAAATCTCAGTTCGTACTTGTCTATAACTATCCACAAAATATATTTTTGGGATCATAAGATATGAAAGGTAACAAATATGCATGATCAAGAGAAAATAATGAGATCCTAATTTGCCAAGTACCTAACAAAAAAAAAATTTCCACAGCATAATTTTTGAACAATATTTATGAATGTTGCTTTTTGTGTGTATTACTTTTCCCTTTCTGTTCTGTTCTGACAGTTTGTTCAATTTTAGGTGATGTAATTAAAACTCATAGCTTGAAAAATGCAAGCTGAAACAGGCATGAACATGTTGGATCATGCAACAGATCCATTCCCCTCCTCTCCACATTACTGCACTTGGCTCAGTCTCCCAGCAGAGTTTGTGAAGACAACTTGCGTTTATTTATTGTTGATAAATGTGAATGTTGTGCAAATGATTTTGAATGTGAAGTGATAGTGTGAGACAGTTTTTTTTTTGTTTTTGTTTTTTTTTTGTTAGTAAGTTTTCAACAAAACCTCTCTAAAATGGATAAGAAATGGGCCTTAAATTGTTTTAATCCATTTAAAAAATGAAACCACTCCAATATAAGGAAGGGATTAAGACCAGTGACAACATGGATGTGTTCCCTTTTTCCTGAAATATAAATGATAGCTTAAGTTTGACAGCTGTAGGAAAGAACTGAGCAAGATGAAAACTGAGGTTACAAAAGATGAAATTATAAGTTTTCTAAGTACTAGCCAGGATGTAGGTTATGATTGCAGTACCTATTGTGATGGTGATCCTGCTGCATATTATTTCCTTCAGAAGCTTTAAAAACATTTAATACATCCCTCCAAGACATAGGAGAGTCCCCGATTGACCAGAAAAAGGCAGGATATAAACAATACTCTACTGAAAAAGTTAAAAGAATCAATACTGCTGTAAAGCGCAAACTTCTTGTCAATGCAGAGTCTTCCGACAGTGAAGTTGAGTCCCAAGATGAAACTATTTTAAGTCACCTGAAAACAAAATTCCAAACTTTGACGAACAGAAAGGAAAATCTCATGATGCTGACTATTTTGCCTGAATCATGGAGTATTAAGAAGATTGTGTGGGAATTTAATGCACCAAGTTATATGGTGAGACAGTCAAAGAAACTTTTGAAACAAAAAGGAATTATATCTACTCCAGATAAGAAACCTGGAAAAACTCTACTTGCAAAAACAGCTGAAACTATAAAAACATTTTATGAAAGTGATGAGGTCAGCAGACCTATGCCTGGCATGAAAGACTATGTTTCCATGAAGAACAGCACTGGCCAAAAAATTCATGTCTCCAAATGCCTAATGCTTAATAATTTAAAGGAGGTGTACATATTTTTTAAAGAAAAGTTTCCAAATGTACATGTGGGTTTTTAAAAATTTGCAGAGCTGTGCCCAAAGAATTGTGTTCTAGCTGGTCAGAGTGGTACACATGCAGTTTGTGTGTGTACCATAAGAACATAAAACTTATGACTGAAAATGCCAAGTTATCATCAATTACTAATGGTGAAAGGAAAAACTACAAAGATGTCCTTGTGAAGATAGTATGCAACCCAGCATCAATTGAACTGCCACATGGGTAATTGTGCATCCTGCCCTGGAGTTCAAGTAATCCAAAATTTGCTAGAAAATGCCTTCAAAGAAAATCTGATCGAGACTGTAACTTTTCACCAGTGGATATCTGTAGACAGATGCACCTTAGAGACATTGCAAAAAACAGTCTCTGAATTTGTCAACCTATTTTGTGAGAAATTTTTCATTTAACTTCGCCATGACTTCATAGCTAAACAACAAAGTTCATTTATGAATCATGTCAAAGAAAATTTGTCCGATTCAGAAATTGCTGTTGTGTGCGATTTTTCAGAAAACTATTCTTTTGTATGCAAGACGAAGCACAGGCCTATCATTGGACCAGCAGCCAAGCTACAGTGCATCTATTTGTTGTATATTTTAAAACAGTAGAAAAAATTCAGCATATCAGCTTTGTTGTGATTTCAGACTGCCTCAAACACAATACTGCAGCTGTGTATTTATTTCAACAGAAACTCATAGACTTTTTGAAGAGCAGATTTGAGAAACTGCCCAAAAGAATCTATTATTTTTCTGACAACTGTGCTGCACATTATAAAAACAAGAACAACTTTTTAAATGTGTGTCACCATAAAAAAGATTTCAACATTGCAGCAGAGTGGCATTTTTTTTGCTACAGCTCATGGCAAAGGGGCATGTGATGGTGTTGGGGGGACGGTGAAAAGGTTGGCAGCAAGAGCAAGTCTCCAAAGACCATACCAGGACCAAATAATGATGCTGAGACTACTCTATGAATGGGCGAATGAAAGCATTTCAAAAATTTACTTCACATTTGTTACACAGGAAGAGTACATTGCAACAGAGCAATTTTTGACAGATCATTTCAGCAAGGCACAAACTGTACCAGGAAGTCAAAAACTACATGCTTTCATACCTTTAAGTGAAATATAAATCTCAGTCAAACCTTTCTCTTTTGCTCAAACATCAGTTGAACATACTGTAACAATATGTACAGGAAGATTTCTCCAATTGGCCTATGTTTTAGCAAAACAGGAAGAAAAGGATGAAGTAAAGTTAACATTTCTTCACCCAGCAGGTCCATCTCCTTCATTTGCTTATCCTAAAAATCCAAATTTTCTGTGGATTCTGTCAACATATGTCCTGTGTAAAGTGAACCCTGTAACACCAACTGGCCATACATACACTCTCTGCTCAAGAACTCCAACAAGCTATTCAAGCCTTCCATCAGTTCACTAGCTCAAGAAAATACTGAAAATATGACCACTTGTGTAAAAATAGATTGAACTAAAACAATCATGTGAGTTAATCTTTTTAATGATATAACTGCATATGTGCCTATTGATTTTATAATTATATTGCACTGTGTATTTGTTTTCTTCATTTTTATGGCCCCACATCATTGGAGATACATAGGATCACTACCTACAGAGATAATATAACAAACAAAAAATCCCAAAAGCTACAGTATATGAGTGGGGGGGGGGGTGAAGTACAAAACAGCAAATCTGGGTCACATTTATCTTGATCATGTGTATGTGTTACCTCTCATATCTTATGATCCCAAAAACATATTTTGTGGGTAGTTACAGATAAGTATAAACTAATTTTGAGATAATTTTTTTCAAATATAAAAAAAAATCAGTTTTTGAGAAAATCTATTTTAAAATTCTCAATTGGATTTTGAATTTATTTTTTTTATAAACCCTATTGTGTTGTATATCATATAAAAGCACATTAAAGGAGCTTTAAAATGAGACCACTTCCAGCTCTATATCTCAATTGGGAGGCCTGCTAAAGCAATATAAAAAAAAAAAATCTGCAAGCCCGTTTTGAACCAAAAATCAAGAACTTTACATAGCACTAACATTTCACATAATGAACATAGGCTCCTAAAAATTGGCATTTTTGCACTACACCATAAGACCATTAAGCACCCCAAATTTCATAAAAATATAAGGTTAGTCTGAAACAGTGTGATAAGTTGACATGGAATGACCCAAGAGTCCGATTTGAAACATTCTTTCTGTGTTGGAGAGCGTTTCCGGTGCGAAATGTTTCTCATATAAATTCATAAATAAATATATTGCTCTTTCCACGTTCCAGAAAAACACAGCATCCAAAAAATTGTTTTTCAGCCGCCGCTGTGGCGTATATGTAACGCGTTCAGCTAGATATCGAGAGTTCTGTTGGTTCATTTCCACAGCGGCGGCTGAAAAACAATTTTTCGGATGCTGTGTGTTTCTGGAACGTGGAAAGAGCGATGCATTTATTTATTAACTGTCGCCACGTATTTGGAGTATTTTCACCTTGGATCTCGCCCTTTATATAAATTCATGTATTTCTTAACGCACAAGTCTGCAACCAGAAGGCGCAAGCTCACAATTCCGTTTACAGCAATATCTGAGGGATTAAAAACCCGATTGGAAAAACTTCCTTTCCTCTGTCAGATACTATTGTTTTCCATACCGGTTCCATTGACTTTGAATAGCTTTGATAAATTTAATTTGCGTCAGAACGGATTTAAAAGACGTACTTATTACACTCAAAAGTTCGATGTCATCTTTCTTGTTACTTACTGTTGTCATATCAAACTTCTCCATTTACAGCGATCTTGACATACAACTCGGGCTTCACTGATATCCATTACACGCCGTACTCAAGATCTTTTATACTTCATACTCAAACTTTTTCTCATTTATACAATTTTATTAATTTTTTTTAAATGCCAAATAATTTACAATCAAATCGCTATAGTGCAGAAAAGTTGCCTCTAGTTTAGCTAAATATAATGTAAAAAAGTTTTTTTCATTAAGACAATATTTTCCATTCGGGCATGACAATAAAAATTAGAAATTCCATAAATTTAGACAATTTTTCAGTTTCAATTTTACTTTTTTTTTTTTTTTTTTTTTTTTTGGGAGTCATTTTGTAGGTAGTGAGAATTCAGGCATGATAGATCTTGATAGCAATGTTGTACAGATTAGCCAGTCTCTGGCCTGAGAACCGTAAATCTTGCCTGATATGCTTCTGTAACTAGTTTCACACATCACTGTACAGTGTGTGTGACATGGAAGTTTTGTTATGTCGCTGTCATGCACAACCCCAAATTGTGTAAATGAAGAAATAATGCCGTTCCTGATGTCATATTGAAATGGCAGGGGTTGCAACTTCAGGCGGTTGTGCGGTCAAAATACTCCATAGCAGTCACTAGCTAATGCTGTAGTTTCCAATTTAATTCACATCTGCCATGGCAGTGTTAAAGTTTCACTATTAGATCTGCTTGGTTCAGGGTAAAGATCTTCTGGAAAATCATCTGTTTTAGGTGATGTGTTTTGTTCAATGCACAAACAATAACTTTTCCTTATGTTCTCAGGCTCAGTTGTGGTTTGCTCACTAGAAGGAAACTCAGAATTACAATTGGCAGTGATAGACACAGTGGAATTTACATTTTTTGTTTGTTTCCTCTGCTTTTTTTTTTTTTTTTTTCTCTTTTGAATTTTCTGTATCTACCTGTCCAATACTTCCTATGCCATGCTGTTTTTGAAGATACTGGAACTTCAGTACAATCAAAGGGGCTTTTTTCTATTTCTCACAGGTGCATGCGATTGATATTGGGCAAATACAAGAGTTATAACTCTTCCGTAGTTTGTAATATTTTTATCATGGAAGAAAGCCTTCATAAGCTGCACTCTTCTGTACTCAGATACTGTATAGATACATATTTACGAGGATAGATAAAAAAAAGGTTACAAGGGTCATAAAAAATGATTGATTAACAATAGACAGAAAATTCAAACGGGAATTATGAGGCATACTTGCCAATCGCTTTTCCACATAATCACCAAATCTGTTCAGGCATTTATTGGAATGCATGACCAACTTGTTTAACCCGGCTCGGTAGAAATCACGTCCCTGCCCATTGATCCAGTTCTCGGCAGCTGTTTTCACATCACTGTCGGAAGAGAACCTTCTTCCAGATAAGTGTTCCTTCAATTTTGGAAAAAGGAAGTAGTCACTGGGTGCCAAATCTGGGCTGTATGGTGGGTAGCTCCAGACTTCCCACTTGAACTTTTGCAGCAATTCTTGAGTTTTGCGTGCAGTGTGGGGCCTGGCATTGTCATGCAGGAAAATGACACCATCACTCAACATGCCAGGCCGTTTGCGTCGGATGGCTTCATGTAACCTTGTCAAAGTGGCACAATAACGATCGGCATTAACGGTATGGCCACGCTCCAGATACTCGATAAGGATAATACCGCATGCATCCCAGAATATGGTTGCCATAACTTTACCGGCAGAGGGTGTAACCTTAAACTTCTTTTTCGTTGGTGATCCAGCGTGTTTCCACTCCATACTGGCTCTTTTGGTTGTGGGGGACGAAGTGATGACGCCAAGTTTCGTCCCCAGTAACGATGTGATCAATGAACTGCTGGCCTCATTCGTCCGTAAGGGGTCCGGGTTCGAATCCCGGTCAGGCATGGATGTCGTGTTTGTCTTACGGCACTGGCTCTCTCCCTTCCCTGGAACCAGTGACCCTAAATTAGGGACGGGCGACTGCTTATAGCCCATTGAGTTGCTCACGGTGGTCGTTAAACCTCCAATCAAAAAAAAAAAAAAAAAAAAGAACTGCTGGCCATCGGCATGGTGAGGCTGCACATCATTCGTGTGGCTTTCTGCTCCTCGGATAACGCACGTGGTAGGTACCCAGCGGGCACAAACCTTGGAATATCCCAAAACATCAGAAACTATACGCTGAACGGTACCATAGCTGAGTCCCAGCTCTGACACCATTGCACGCAGTTACTCGTCGATCATTTTGAATCATTTCGTCAACTCGTGCCGTGTTGATTTCTGTCGTTGACGAACTTGGACGGCCGCTCGCTGTCCTGTTGCGGTTTTCCACATCCTCTCTGCCCAATTGAAAAGAGCGACACCATTTCACTACATGCAGGGATCGCATTCCTCCTAAAATTCCTAATATTTTGTGACCCTCCTTAAATTCCTAAAATTATACCTAAAATTTGCTATTCATCCTAAAATTTCCGTAAGCTTATTTATTAAAAACACAACCGTTATTAACGCCAATAAATTTACCATTACGCAGGGTGCGCACGCGTGCTTGAAAACCTGGAAAGTCCTGGAAAATCATGATTACGTTTTCAAGGCCTGGAATATCCTGGAAAAACGGGTTTTTTTAATGCCGTCTTGAAAAGCCTTTAAATTTGAAATTAGTACTTAAAAAAATGCCCTTTTAGGAAATCGTGTTACTGTTAACCCTTCATTTTTTAAAGTTCCTTTTCTCTGTTCTCAAAGAAACCACCGGCAGCGGTTTCCGATGTGCACCAAATCCTAATTTGGCTGGGGGGAAAAAAAGAAAAGGCACTACTTCCAGTGCAATAAAATTGGATGATTACTAGTTGGTCGAAGTTGAGCTTGATGTCCGTCCGACAATTGAGAACAGAAGGGGAAAGAAGAGGCATTTAGCATTTGCAGGGGGTCGCGTATGTACCAAGTCAGCTGGCATCCACCAGTGAGGAGTATGCCTGAACAACACATTCATCTTCTTCTTGTTTATGTGCATGCCACCCTCCCTCCCCTCAAGAGACTTCCACTACTTTTGATAAAAAATAAGAAAACTATCTTTGCGAATTTTTCACAAAAGTGGCTGAAATTTTTACATTCACTGTAATTGGATTACAGAAGCTCACTTCCAAAATTCCAGTTGAATCGGTTTAAAACTTTAAAAGTTAGCATTGGTAATTTTTATTATGGACAAGTATGTGTGCCTCTTTGGACAGAGTGAGCCTCCAGCAGAAAGGGTGTTACCATAGCAACGGTTGATTGACAGCTGGGAGCGCTGATCTGAAGCCCTTGGTTGGGAAGAAAGCAAACACCTGTGTATCACTTCCACAGCACAAAAGGACTAGGAGAATATTTTCAGAAATCCATTTTTCTGAATTTTGAAAATAACACAGTAAAATTTTTACAGTAGTTAAGATACATCACAATAAAGTTCTAGTGCAAATTTCGCCAAATTCCGTTAGGAACTTTAGCAGATGCAAAAAAAAAAAAAAAAAACGTTGCATAATCGGATTGAAAAAAGAAACAGTAATTATAAATTACGGGAAAAGCAAGTGAATTATTTTTTTTAGATGCCATGGTTTATTTAAACAGAGTGATCCTTAAATTTTTTTTCTGTGATGATATGGACTCTATTTGAATTACAAACACGTTTTTATTCAGACGTCTGAGTTACTGTTTTAATAAAAAAATCATCTATAATTAAAAAGTTTTCAATGGATTTAAGCAATATTCAGCAGATAAACAAACGTATTTTAGTAAATTGCAACATCATGACGTAAATTTGGTAATTTAATTTTGTCGAAAATTGGGGAGCATTTTTTTTACAGTTTCTATTATAGTTAAAGTGAAGGAGGAAGGGTGCAACTTGACAGTTCAGTGAGCTGCAGGTGGTGATTTATGGCGATGTGCCAAATGAAAAGAAGCCATTCCATCAGGTAATTCCAAAGGTTGTGTTGTGTGGACGCGTCCTCCTGCTGTTTGATCTTAATTGGAATGTTTTTGTGCATGGGGGGGGGGGGGTTCGAGAGAAATATCCGTTTTAAAAATCATAGTTGCTGCATTCACCATTGATCCATGTTTGCATTTCTTGAATATAAACAGCAGACAATCAGAAACATAGTGTTGGGAGGGTCTTGATGATCTTCATTTTGCATATGCTGAATTCAGTTCTGTGGGAATAAGGAATGACTTATACTGTGAATATATACAAAACTACATATTTTTGAGCTGAAAAAATAGGTCTACTTGTACACAGTAGCTAAAGTGTGAACTCAGATGAAGACAATCAGACATACGGACGTCTGATTCCATAAAAAAAAAATCAGCATAGTTTTTTTATTTACACTACAGGTAAAAAAGCAAAAACATGTTTTTAAACGTTATAAAGGAAAACGGATTTTTGAAACGCATGACTTGATGATCTTAATTTCTGAAAGTTTCTTTTTTCCACATCCTTTTTTTTTCAATTACAATACACTGTAACAGGATACTGTGTGTTATATCACTTAGAGATATGGCAGATTTTCGGTTGCTGATATCCGCGATCGTAAGCGGTAGTTGCATTGCGATTGTTGATGACGACAAGATAAATACTGGAGTGATGTAAAATGTTGCATAAACTAAAAAATAAAAAAAATAAAGCCCCCTCCCCCCAAACTTTTATGCGGTCATCATAGCTGATCAACCATTTCATTCCACGAACATCAGCACATTTCAATCATTTGAACATTGGGGGTATCTGAAGGAATTCAGCCGTGCTTAAGCGCCCTAGCGCAACGAAAACATGCTAATTTTGGACAGTTCTATTCCCTTCCCCTCTACCACCCCTAATAATTGAGAGTGCATACATTGAGAGTGTTTCAAATATTCTATTTATGAGCTAGTTTTCGCGCTGTTTGTTATGCTTATTTTCAAAGAAAGAGAGGGAAAATAAGGAAAAGCAGCTAGAGAAAAAAAGAAAAGCTGAGTTTGATGACAAAATAAAAGAAAATGATGCAGAAATAAATAGGCTTAAAAAAGATAAAGAAGCCTCCTAGCAGTAATTCAAGAGGGAACAGAAAGAATGAGAAAAGCTGTAGAAAAACAAAATACTGTTGAAATAGCAGTTGCCTCTAACTTGATCATACAAGGTTCAGCTGAAATAAAGAAAACTGAAAGTAAATTAGTTGTGGTGGAAGCAGAAAAAGATAGGCTAATCAGGAAAAGGTTAAAACAATAATATGAAAAAAGTAATTCAGTGAACAATTGTACATAGTTCTTGGTTTTCAATTACCTTTTTAGGATATTATAGTTTAATGTGAAACCTGAAAACTTTACTGTGAAAATCGTGAATTGCTTCTGGTTCAACAGCATATTAATGTTCAAAGTGAAACTTGAATATGGTAAATATACTTGAATATGATAATAACACGTGAAAAGATAAGAACTGAACATTAGAAGTAAATCATACTTAAACTTTAGACATTAGACGTTATGCAAAAAATTTGGGTGTGAACTTCGACCATATATACTAATGGACTGCGCATTGGCAATAGCTGCATCAAAGCCGCCATGGCTCAAACATTGGGCACGTCATCATCTGACTCCAAATTTCATGTACAAATGCTGTTATGATTACTAATTTACGCTGCAGAACTTCAGTGTTTTCGGTGTATTATGTGAATGCACCTCATATATAATGAAAACTCTTCAGGTAAGTTTACTTATGAGCTATATACATGCATGATCGTGTTGTTTACATTTTGTGATTTATAATGTGATGAACATTTGCGAAGAATTTGGAACATGCATTCCATTTTTTTTTTCCTTAAGTTACTATATTTTTATATCAATAGCTGCAAGTTTCTGGTTAAGTAATTGAACTTTCTTTACTATATCGGTCAGAGCAACCATAAGCACAGCAGGTGTAACCCATCTTTTTGACTGTTGTCATGTGATTTTATGTTGGAGCCAGAAATTTTGATGTCATGCGCAGTCTATCAGTATATATGGTTGAAGGGTGTGAAGCAAACTCTTTACAATGTATACAAAGTTGTTTTACTAGATGTATACAAATATATACATCTAGTTTTTATTGAAATACACTCCTAAAATTTTCCTAAAATTTTTCTAAAAATTCCTAAAATTCCTAAAATTCTTACCTAAAATTTTCCAGAAGTATGCTATGATCCCTGTACATGTTGTCGGCTGATTGCTTCTTCACCATAAACTTCCACTGTTTGACTGTGAATTGCAGATGCGGACACATTCTTTGCCCATAAGAACCGAATTACGGCTCGCGCCTCCAAGCGGGACCACTTTTCTAAACGTCTTGCCATTTCAATCGCTCTAACGCGTCTGCGAACTTGCACTAACTTCCCAAACAACCACTGTCAGACAACTAGCGCCATCTGTCTCCACTCTGGGCAACAAATGTACCCTCCACACTAATTACTTTTCATATGCTGCTGCTTGTAACTTTTTTTTTTTTTTGTATCTATCCTCGTATGAAATACAGATTTTATTTTGTTTGCCACTGCCACCACAACAGATGAAAAGTTAATGTTCTTATTATTACATTCCAATGTCAGCTTATCTCTCTTCAAAACAGCATGCATTACGTCCTCATGGATAGGCAGTCTACTGGGAACAAGATTTCTTGGATGACCAAATAGAGGGCAAATAAATTCTTGTCTGACTTATATGTTAATGTGCTGTTTCCATAATCATAAGACACTCAAACTGTGATATCACAAAGTCCCGTAGCAACCCAGTAATCTTAATTATTTTTCTTGTGATATACCCTCAGCCCTATATGGTCATTAAATACCATTTTATTAGATAAATGTTTGTATTTAAGATTGAAAATGGAGGAAAATTTTCTGAAACCCATAGTTGTACGGAGCAAAAAATTTCTCCCTCTAATAACCCTCCACCCACTGTGCTTCTGTATTATTGCCTAATCATTTAATTACATAAATGTTTGCACTTGAGATGGGAAATGAAGAAAAATGTTCCGAAAACGGAAGCACAACGGGGCGAAGATTTCACCTCTTATGACATTTTTTCCCTAGTGATGCCTCTGCGCTTTATTGTTGTTAAATATCATTTTATTCCATAAATCTTTGTGTTTCAGCTTGAAAATACTGACAAAATTCCAGATACAGAGGACCAGAATGTTCTTTATCATTAACATTGCAATTGCTGTTAGTACCCAGGTTAGAATTTTTTTTAGGTAGAAAAATGTGTCTGCAATTTTTATTGTTTTCCGCATTTAATAGTTATCTTGCTCGGTGACCACCCGCAGATTATTTTGTGGCACAATGATATCTGTCGCAGACTGACCAGGAACTTTCTGCTATGGGGTCACAAGGTAAAGATAAGTATCTACTTAAGGTGAGCCAGTGGACTAAACCCAAACTTTGATCCACAAAAATATTTGTGAGCTATCTCGTGACTGGATTAAGGAACTGCGGGTTTGTCAAGAATGACACGTCTCAGCAGCAGGTGAATTTGAGGGGAAAGGATTTGGTTCTTAGGACGAATCTGTACAAGTGTCTAAATTTGTGGAATTACTATAATTTTGATCGTCATATGTGCATACGGAAAATACTGTCTTAATTCAAAAAACGTTTGTACATTATATTTAGCTATACTAGAAGCAATTTTTCTGCACTATAGTGATTCAATTGTAATTTATTTGGCACTTAGAAAAAAATCAATAAAATTGTGTAAAATTTTGGAAATTTCTATAATTTTTAAGGCAAATAGAAAATATCTAATTTAATATTTTTTTATTTTTTTTTTTTTTTGCATTATCTTTAACTATAAGCAAGAGCAAGCTTTCCGCACTATAGCGATTTGATTGTAATTTATTTGGTACTTAGAAGAAAAAATCAGTGAAATTGCATAAAATTTGGAACTTTCTATAATTTTGATTTTTGTGCACCAATGGAAAATATTGTGTGATTGATTTTTTATTTTTATTTTTTTATTTTTACTGTGTCATTAGTTTTACCAGGGGCAACGTTTTCACAATATAGCAATTAATCAAAGACATTTCTGTATTTTCAACCCACCCTAATCTATGTATATTTTAACAAGTACAGGGTTCCCCAGTTGTCTGGACAAGTCATTCAGAATGTGTGGTAATGATTTTTAGATGACAGGGAATTAAAAAACCCTTTAAATGAAAACCTGTACGATTGTAAATCTCCACCATCAATGGTATTTCATCTGATGGCCCTTCACTTCCGCTGTGCATTGCAGTGTCCGCTGTAGAAGGCTGTTTTGAAATGCATGAGGTTGTAAAGAAACTATCCAGAAAATAGAGAATCGTATATTTCAAGCTTAAAAAAATCATACAAAACACTTAACCTAGTTGTCTAGGTGGTCCCAATTGGAACTGATGACCTTGTTCCACCGATCTACAAGTTGAAATATCCCATTGCAATAGAAGTCTGGCAAGTGGGAGTTGAAGTCATTCGTGCAACGTTTCACATCATCATTAGCAAGGAAATTCGACAAAGCCCAGAAAATGGGGAAGTTGAATGGTGCAAGGTCCGGGGAATAAGGGGGCTGTGACAGTATTTGCCATTCTAGCTCATGCATTTTTTGTCGGGTCTGTAAAGTGATGTGTGGACAATCGTTATCCTGGTGAAAAACAACTCCATGGTGATTCATCAACACTGGGTGCGGATGTTGTGTTTGTCTTACGGCACTGGCTCACTCTCCCTTCCCTGAAACCAGCGACTCTAAATTAGGGACGGGCCACTGCTTATAGCCCATTGAGTTGCTCGCGGTGGTCGTTAAACCTCCAATTTAAAAAAAAAAAAAAAAAACTGGCTGCTTTTTTTGCAGTGCAGCATGGAAACTATCAAACTGTTGCATGTAAGCATCTGCTGTGATGGTAGTGTTCACACCAAGACATTCCCACCACAACTCAGCATCACCTCCTGTCCATGAAGGGGTGGCTTAGCAACCTTCTGTGGGTGGTTGTCCTGCTTGGTCCAGGCACTTTGTCGTATAACTTTCACATGTGTGACCCATTATTTATCACGTGCAATCAACCGATGCAAAAAGCCCTGCAATGGAGTAGCGTCAGAACAACAGCAATGGAGTAGCGTTGTACCCAATTCTGGTCAGACAAAGCATGGGGTACCCATTTGCACAGTTTACATGAATATCCCAACTTCTGAAGTTAGGTGTTCATTGTTGTGTGGGAGATCTTCAGTTCCTCTGCCAAGGTTCTAGAGGTGGGTCGGAAATCATGTAACTGTTACTTTGTCACCATTGTGACCAGCGACAAAAAGTAACAGTTCCAAAGTCACTGATAAGAACGTCACCATTGGACATGTCAGAACAATGCTTGGGGTCCCAAGGTTACCATGTCATTTCTGTTGAAACATCAAATATCGCTAGTGATGCCAGCTTTCTTCAGAAGAAACAGATTTTTCGTTATAGTCTCTTTATGGGGAGGGAATCTTTAGTGATGGACATGAACGATAAAGTGTTAATAATGTTGAACATTCAACATAATAGAATGTCTGCCACCAAGCGTAGGAAAACCAGTGAGATGTAGAATTATTTTGCAGTTGATGAAAATTTTGTTTCCTGTATTATTTGTAAACAAAAAGGCTTTCTTACAAAAGTTCAACTTGCCGTTCCATTACTGCTCCATCATCACCCCTGTCATAAATAGGGATTTTGTCACTGATACTAATGAGATGGCGACTCACCATCCTGTTACAGCTCCATCATCCCTGTCGTAAACATTGATTTTGTCACTGTTGAAAGTAACCGCTGCTTCCGTGGAACTGTCCCTGTGACAAAAAATTCACTGTTAAGCCCACCTCTAGCCAGTTCCCATAGTGTTTCACCAGGCTTGGTCAATAGAACGTGTTTCAGTGTATCATCTTCAATCTTACTGGGACTGCCACTTCTGGGTGCATCAGACAGATCCTGTACACCAGTGTTGAATTTCTTGTACCAGTTACATCAAGTACTGTTTCGGATAATATCATCGCAGGCATGTGATTCTTCCTCTAATTAGCGGAATTCCGTGAATTCACTTTTTAGAAAAACTGAAAATCGCTAAACTTGTCATTTTCAATCGCAGACTTTTGACAAAAGTTTGTGATTGTTATGTTGGGAAAAAATGTGGCACAAAAGAGAAATATTCGTTAGGTAGGTGGCGATATTTAAGGTGTAATCTTTCTGCTGCTGCGTGGCTAACGTGCAGCTTCGGGCTGACGCTGCTGCTCAGTCAATGAGATTGCCACAGGTGACGTCTCTTTGAACATTTTTTTTTAGGGGAACACTCCTCTGTTTTCAGTATTGCTATTTGTTTTATTTCTTTGCTGAGGGGGCAAAATCGGTTGAGAGGTTGGTCGGAGCCCTGAGCCATCGTACGCAAAGAAAAGAAAGAAAAGTTCTGTTCACATGTGGTTGGACATTTACGTTATGAACCTTCTTTCTCGCTGGCGGGTGAAAGTGTCGTAGGCATCCAGAGATGCCAACCATTGCGGATTTCCTGCCGGGATTACAAGTGACTAATGAAAAATTACGGAAATTCAGATTTTCGCTGTTATTAAGAATGTTTTACTGGTTTTGTAATTAATCAATGGAAAAGCCTCTGAACAAATTTTGTGACGCAACTGCTTATTTCCGAGGAGGAAGAATTTATTTTGCTTGTTTGAAAACTAAGTGAAAAGAACGCACTACGCTGGGCCAGGATTACGTCAACCTGGTGTGTTTCTTTCACTGTGGCGTGATTACATTGGCCTGAAGCCTCTGGACAAAGTTCGTGATGCAGCACTCTGTTTCTTTTCTTTCTTTTTTTTTTTTTTTTTTTTTTTTTTTTCGAGGAGGAGGAATTTGTTTTGCTTGTTTGAAAGCTAAGTGGAAAGAATGCACCATGGATAACCTTGAAATGCATGGCGCCGGGCCGGGATTACGTCTGCCGGAAGCCTCTGAACACGGTTCGTGACGCAGCTCTTCGGGTTGTTTTTTGTTGTTGTTGTTGTTGTTTTTGTTTTGTTTTTTCCGAGGAGGAGGGGTTTGTTTTGCTTGTTTGAAAGCTAAGTGGAAAGCAAGCTAGACGCCAGGCCGCGATTACGTCAGCCGGAATCCTCTAGACAAAGTTTGTGATTTCTTCTTCTGTGAAAAAACCAGGAATGGTGACATTTACTTGGATATGCTAGAAAATTTCGCTATACACCAGATCAAAAGATATGACATTTTACAACAAGACGTGCGCGCCTCCTCATTGGTCAACGTGTGTGCGTAAGTTCCTAAATGAGCATTTCCCCAACAGATGGATTGGGCGTGGTGGTCCCATTCCATGGCCTCCTCGCTCTCCAGATCTAACTCCATTGGATTATTTCATGTGGGGTTATGTGAAGGATTGTGTCTATCAGACGCCTTGTACTGATGTGCAGGAACTGAAGCAGCGTATCACAGCTGCTATTAATTCCATAACTCCTCAGATGCTTGCCAATACATGGCATGAAATAAAGTATTGCTTGGTCGTACTACGAGCAACCAAGGGATCTCACATCAAAATTTATTAACTTGTGTAGTGTTAAATTGTAAGTTAGTACAGTCAGTTTCTTTCTGTCTGTTTAATGTTTTGTTTTATATAATTTTGTAGTGTGTCCAATAATTCTCGGATACCCTGTGTACTTTTATTAAATCTTAATGTTAGCAAGTAAATTCCCACTTAAAAATGTAGACGGGTAAGTAAAACACTTTAATAGTTCAGTATTGCTATTTCTGCATTTAATTTTACTTGCTTTAACACACACACACACACACACAATAAAACTAGTGATAATTTGTTTTATTTTTGCATTTGTCACATTTGTTTTATTTATATGTATCTTGGAACAGCTTTTGGTGTTTTCAGTTAATAGGATGCTTAGACAATCACATGCCTGTTCATTGCCAAACTCATTTCGCAATTGTCCAAGTGCTTCCGTAAGTTTTGCGCCGTTCAAATATTCATAGAGCATTGTCGCACTCGTACTTTCCTATGATATCACCATTGTATTGTCGTCACATGCAACTAATTTTCACCATAACAGCATACGTTCTGTCCTTAGAATCTATTCTTTCGTGCACAGCACTCTGGGATGTTTACTTCGCCTCCGGCCCGCAGTATCTTGTATTACACACACCACATACAATGTTTTCTGGAAACTTTCTGTACAACCTGATAGAAACTCTGATATTGTCCTCCTCCTCCTTCCACACTTTTTAAAGACTGTCTCTTTCACAAAATTATCTCCAATAAAGAGCACATTTCAATAACCCAAATGTGCAGGACTCCAGTGGATAGCTGTCAGGAGATTTAATGGGGATGTCACTGTATGGTATTGCCTGAATCCTGGTCTTCTGGTCTGTTTGACAGAAGTAGTCTTGAATTGATTTCAATTTGTGGCTTTATGCTTTTACTTGGTGGATGTGTACCAGAGTTTTGCCATTTCCATAGCCATACTGTGGCGACACCCAGCTTGCAAATTGGTGTCAGAATCTCTTTCTGATAATATGCCGAGCTGATTTTGACATTTTTAGCTACACAACAAATCTTCAGCTTACCCCAGTATAAGAACCAAGTGATAATTATCAAACCTTGAGGAAAAGTTTAATTGTATTCTTAATACCATTTTGGAAGGACCTTGGTGCCATCCTGCTGAATAAGCTACCATTTGTAAGGTTCAGGCTTCTGACTTCTCATGTTATTGGATTGGGTTTTCTTCCCATGGCAAGATGTGGATGTTGTGTTTGTCCTTCATCCACTTGTTCTCACCTTTTCCTTAAACTAGTGGTAAAAAAGTGAAGTCTCTGATGTGCTTGTAACCACTTATACTGACCAAAAAAAGGATACAGTGACAGTAAGCTGCTACTGCCTATTCATAGTGATTGGGAATTAAGTGTGAGACTAGTGTATGTGTAGCATATTTTCTTGATTTTGTTGTGAGCTTGAAAAAAAATCATATCAAATTATTTCACTCAGTGCTTTTGATGTTTGCCTTTTCTCACATGTAGACAAAATAATATTTCATATCTTTTATATCTTTAGTGACCATTGAAGCAATATCTTATAATTCACTTGTTACTTTCATTGAAATAAACTGTGAACTGTGTTCTTTCAAGTTTGTTGTCTTATTGTTATGTTGTTTCTTGTATGTCACAAGATGATCATTCTTCAGCACCAGAGACAATTTGAAAACTTGTAAGATTGTTTAGCTGTGAGCTTGTGCTTACTGTATCGTGATTTCATAAAATTCGTAATGTATACAGTATGATACCAAAATGCAGTGGATATTATAAACAATCCAGGGTGTTTGATGTAATACTATGTCTTTCACTGTATGAAAATACAGGAGATTGCTAAGTGTACCACCAAGTAGTCAAGCAGTTAAAAGCTCATCACTGGTCATTGTAGCCATGTTATCAAAGTGTCCCTTTGATATTGCACTGCTTGGCTTTACCCCCATTTTCATAATTGTACTGTACACTTGGGATTCTTTCAAAGACTGTTTAACTGTTTGCTTGTGTATTAGTTTATGGAATATTTTGTGCTAGACAGCTCAGAAATATGAATTTATTTCTTAGGTGCTAACCACATTCTCAGTGGGACCCTTGGTGCAGCTGGTGCTCATATCTGCTATTATCAAAAAAAACTGAAAATCTTCAAGTAAGTTATTCTAAGAGCCTCAAAAATTTCCTTTTAAAGCTGTACACAATGAAATTTGGATGTAACATTTTAGGAAAGATCAGAATTCAGAGCATGATTTGTACTTATCCTAGAAAAGTCCTAAAATGCTATGTGCCCTGGCGTCTTATCTCTTTCTTTTATTTGTTATATATTTTCTGTTTCCTACCATGACAAGACACTCCAAGTGTTACAGATTCCGTAGTCACTATAGGAATCATCTCTCCTCTACAGAGTATGGGAGTACGAATATAGAATTCCTTGGTCCACTACATGCAGAGTACAGGAAATGTTGATTATACTACTGAGAGTGAAAACCACAGTGAAGTAATGTTATTCAGCATCTGTGTAAAATTTATTTTCATGTTTTTCAGTTTCAAACATTAATTAAATAAACATACACTGAATGCAGCTGTTGCTCTTTTGCTTTTAAATTGTGAAGAATGTGATCAGCAGTGCGACCCTGCAAATGGAATTCACACGTGACAATAAATGTAGGAATATGTTACATAAAGAAATTAGAAACACAGAAGTACTTTCAACCTTCCCGAGGTCTTGATCATAGGGTAAGTAAGTCCATGTCAAACCAACCAGTGCACAAACCTTTGATGTTATGGAATTGGCTAATTTTGGAGATATTTGTTTATTAACACCTGAAAGTAAAAAAAAAAAAAAAAAAAATTGGATTTTTCCTATTGCCAAGTTTTGAGTTATTTAATTTTCAAAATTGCCAAAAATGTCTGCAAAACTGCTCACTGCCAAAACTTTAAATGCAATTTGCAAAAGACCTGTTTCCGCTACAGAGTTGGAAATGGTCTCATTTTAAAGCTTATGAAAAGAGTTTTTATTTGATATACAGTATAGCATGCATTGTTTTTGAGTAATATATATATATATTGGCTGAAGCAAAAAGAGATGACACAAGCATCATATATTTTATCAAAGAAAAAGGAATTTCTGTATCAGTAAGTAGTAACACAATGGGATCTGTGCATCTGTATTAATAATGTAGAGCTAGATATGTAAAATATGTTAACTTAAATGGTTGCATGCCTGCAAAAAAATCAATTTTTATAGGATACCAGAGAGATACCATCTTGAAATTTTGACTACGCCTTCAGTAAATGTGTACCAACAAATGCGGTTTTTTTAAAGTAATAAAATTGGGGGGGGTTAAAATAATTAAAAAAACTGGCAACTTTTTTTTTACTCAAAAACAATGCATGACATATATCAAATGAAAGCCCTCTTCATAAGCTTTAAAAAGAGACCACACCCAGCTCTGTAGTTGAAACAGGTCTCTTGTAAATTGCATTTAAAGTTCTGGCGGCAAGCAGTTTTTGAGACATTTTGGCCATTTTGAAAATTCAGTAAAACAAAAATCTGCAACAGAAAAAAATTAAAATTTTTTTTTTTTTACTCTTGAGATGCTAATAAACAAATATCCCCAAAATTAGACAAATCCATGACATCAAATTCCAAAATTTATTTATTTTTTGGTTAATTTCATATGGAATTGCCCTCACCTGTAAACAAATGGAGTTAGACTGGTTGCCAGATTTTCATTTCCAAGTTCTTCATTTCAGTTATTGTCAAACAACAGGAGAGACTTCCACATGGCAGGGATAAAATAACAGGCTGTCAGTATTGCTGTTTTAAGAGGTATATATTTCAATACTCTCACGAAAACATATGGCCGTTTTGTTGATAAAAGCAGTTTTCTGAGTATTTTTCCAGGGGGGCACTACTGAAGTGTTGGATGGAGTTGCCAAGGAAGAATTAAGTATCTTGGATGACATACTTTTTGTCCTCAGCCAAATGTTTAGTAATGCTGCAAAAAGTGGTTCCAATGTAAACTTGTAGTGCCAGCTGAAGTAGAAATAATAATTTGGTACACATCAAGAACATTGAGGTCTTCGACTTTATCTCTGTCTCTAAGGGATAAGTTTCATGATGGTAGGATTGGATTTGATGCCAATCAAGTAATTGTAGGATTTGAAAATTTGATGCAACTGGCAGATAGACTTGTCGTCAAGAAAAGGAACACATCCTCAACAAATTGAAATGGTCTGTTAAGCTCTGAAGAACAGAGAGTAGTGGCATTCATAACTTCAAACCTTTTACTGAGTTCGTCCACCAAACCACCAGAAAATTTGTGATGAGCAGCAATGGTTTTAATATTCTCATATTCAATGCAAGAGAGGCTGGGCTGTTGCAGGTGATATCGGCATGAGCAATAAAAGAAGTGAGCCCAGAAAGCTTGTAGGCATCAAAAGTGTGCAAAAGAGAAGGGGATTATATTGGTAGCCACAGTAAGTTTACGAAAAAGAGAACATTCAGTCGTGTTTCCATTCCTTGAAAGGCAAACATCCGGGAAATTAATGGTACTGTTGATTTCTTCATGGATAGTAAACTTGATGGAAGGAGAAGGTTCAGTAACACTTGAAGTGAGCTCAAGTAAATGTTGAGAAAAATGAGGCCAGACAACAAATATGTCATTGACATAACAAAACCGGGCAGTGGGTTGAAGATGGCACGCGATGATGGAATTTTCAGTATGTTGCAAGAAGATTTCTGCCAGAAGGGCTGAAATTGGAGATCCAGTTGGTACTCCTTGTCAGTGAAGAAAATTTTTTTTATTGTTGTAGGTGTAGTGACCGTTATCCCATAAAGTACACAGGCACTCGTACAGGTCCCTGGCAAGAGTGCCAACGATATTCTTCAGGTTCGTGAGTTTGTGAACCAGAAGCACACAAGATTCAAACAGTGGCGCAGAAGGAAACAAAAACAGCATTCAAAATCGCAGAAAAGAGAGTTGAGAAAATCATTCCTTTTGTCAATTAAAAGTGGTTTACGTTTTCACTGTACTGACAGCCCATATTTTATCCCCATCATTTGGAAATATCTGCTATCATTTGGCAACAACCAAAATGAAGAACTTGGAAATGAAAATCTTGTCAACTAGTCTTGCTTCATTTGTTTACAGGTGATCAGGAAGGTTGAAAGTACTTGTGTTCTTAATTTCTTTATGAAACTGTAGCATTTTAAAATCTTATTCCCTACATTTATTAAACATTTCTTTTGGATTATTTATTGGATGTTTTTTAATATCATGACATTTCTTTCAATGCTTTTTCAGTATTTTTTGGACATCTTCGTGCCGTCCACAGGCCAAAAATATTTGAAACTACCTGAAATTATTTGTTCTATGATTTTATTTGTTTCCTGTGTTCTCCCCTCCTAATTTCTTTTTTGATTGTATTTTTATTTTTAATGTCTTCACTAATGATGAAAAAAAGACCATATTTTTTAAAGAATTTATTGTAATAAATGCATGTTTTCCAATAACAGTATTTTCTTCAAAACCAATCAGTAGAGCAAGCATTTTCCCCCTTCCTCTTTATTAAAGTGAAATTAAATTTCAAAATCTGCATTTAACTTGTCCATGGTGGAATGTGAGCCATTTATGTGACCCATAAAATGGCTTTCACTGCAGAGTGAGCCATTAATTCAGTACTGATTTTTAATATTTAATTTTGTGTCAAAGGTATGGGCAAGCACAGGTTTTTTTTTGTTTGTTTGTTTAAGGCTAAATTATGTTTAAAAATGCTACTGTATGCTCACTGTGCAGAAAAAACCCCAGCTTTATGGAAAACAAAGGACAGAGATGGATGGTTGAAGTTACAATTTCGAACTTTAATGTTTTTGTAAACTAAAGGGGAAATGCTCTCTCTTTTGTTTGTTGATATAGCAAGAAATACCTAAGCAATGGGAAACCATGCATTTTCAGAGGAATTAAACTTTAAAAAGCAATAATGCTGCTCCTCATTTCAGCCATGAAAACAACTTTATGGGTCATGGAAATGATAGTTTCCAGACCTTCCGACTGTTACGATTTTACCATATTTAGTATGGTAAATCACACTGCAGTACGATAATATATTGCCACCGGAAATACGATTTTTTTAAAAAGTCATGTTTTTCCCCCTTTTTAGACAGAAGTAGGGGAAAATTTGTGTAATCTGTTTTTTCTCCTTCGAAAGATTTTTTCTCTGAGAGGTTTCCAATTTCTCTTAACAGATTCCCCTGCCTCTAGTTTTCCCAATGGAAACAAAGTAAGTCAAGTCAAGTGCAATCGGCAACCAATGGACAAATCCCGACTCGTTTTCCTGTAACGTTCCAGACTGATTCATATTTTCGTGTCACTTAAAGCTGCTGATTGGTCAGCACTGGAATGTGAATGAGTGTCCATTTATTTGAAGCAACCTCCCTCCCCTTACACTTGCAACCATCAAGAATTTATATAACTGCACCATCGATAATTTATATAGCTGAAAATAGGCTTCAAAAGTTAATAGCACACGTCATGTTACAATTTTTCTTGCACCCATCTCATTTATTGCAGAAATCTTATATTGCATATTGCATTGCAAATGAATGTATGGAACACACTTCTTATTTGATCACAACATATTTTCAAAACAAGATCCATATTCACAAACATGGACTTTTTTTTTTTCCTTGCAGTGTAACAGCTTTCATGGGAGTTCCAGTGAAAGGAATTCAGGAACATCAAATATGATATGTTGGTGATACTAAACTTTTGATGTGAAATTATTGTTTATAAAAAAAAATCCTGAAGAAAACATGGTTTCACAAAGCTTATGGCACCATCTTGAAACCAGCAATGAAAATGATAGATGATCATCTGCTATTGAAATGAACATGACATACCAGTTTATCTCATCAGTTATTATATTCTCAGATACAAAAATGCCAATCAAATGTTAACAAGACAGATTTTTTTATCCATTTTTTCTGTGGGTGGAAGAATTTCCCATGTGAAATGTACAGATTTTCGTCAGAGGAAATCTTAGAATTCTAGCTGTTTGCATAACCCTTAAGATAGAGCTATACTTTGTTGCTTGAAAATATACAACATTCAAGTATGCTTTTATTTTTCTCAGTAAATAACCAGCGCAATACATAATAATGCAGTGTTAGAATTAGAACTAAATCTTCTACTGGCCCAGTGGACCACTAGAATTTGCAAACCACTGGTCCGTAAAAAAAACTAAAAAACCTTAGATATTTATAATGTAAGTAGAAAATAACTTATCATTTCAATGGAATTATCTCAAATATTTGTTTTTAAACCTATCAATAGTTTTCAGCCTAAAAAGAAAACCATACAGAAAGAAAAAAGAAATAGAAATTCCTTTTTTAACTTGTGACAAATTAGAAAAAAAAAAACCTACTAGCCATCAGAGCCAGAAAAATCAATAGTTCAGAGGTCTGACGGAAGTTTTACTGGCCAGTGGACCACTGGGTAATTCTCAAATGCTGTAATACCAACAGTTTGCTGTGTGTGAATCTCTCAATGTGTGGACAGCCTGAATATGATGGTATTACAGGTGTACTTGCTGTGTGCTCTAAAGTAGGAGATCACTGCCTGTGGTGAGTTTTTGCAGAGACCTTCTGTTTGTTATTGTTGTAACAATCCTTCCATCATCAAGTTTTCTGCAGTTAATAAGAATGGTCATTTTCTGTTTCCTGTCATAAACTGTATACTTCCACATACATATCACTAAGCTGTTCTCTGGGATTCAGAGAAATACAAACTACCAGATAACAAGATAATTTTTTTTTTTTTACTGTTGCTGTATCAAACTTCTCCATTTACAGCAATTTTGACATACAACTCGGGCTTCACTGACATCCATCACACATCGTACTCAAACCTATACTTCATACGCATGATCTTTTTCTCTTGCAGACACTCCTTAATCTCATCCTCCCATGACTTCCTTGGTCTTCCTCTGCCTTTCCTTCCTGCCACTTGGGCCAAAAAGATTTTCTTAGTAAGCATCTCATCACTCATTTTTCCAACATGGTCAAACCACCGAAGCGCATTAGTCTCCACCTTGCTAAAAACATTTTGCTTCACTTTACACAACTGCAACACCTCTTCATTCCTCATACAGTCAGCAGAAAATGCCTTGCCACAAAGCCCCGTAAGTAACACATTTCTCCAGTACACAAACGACTCTTATGCTTCTTCTGCATTACCCAGGTTTCACTGCCATACATCAGAGTAGGAACAATTACACTCTCATACACAGCCATGCAGTATTCTCTTGAAAACCCATCATTCTTGTAAAAACCTCCCAAAGCCACTATGGCTTTCAACGAAGAATTCACTCGCTAATTTCACCATCTAGTTTGTTCTCTCTGTCAGACATGCTTCCTAAATACACAACCTCATTCACCTGTTCAATCACTGCCATTTAGATTACATTCAGTACTACCAGTTCCTCTCTCAAAAAGCATAACTTTGGTTTTTCCCTTATTTATACTCAATTGGAATTTCATGCACACTTCGTACATCCGAGACAACATACTCTTCAAATCACTTTTGGTCTCGGCCAACAGGACAGTGTCATCAGCATACAGCAATCTGCACACACGGATATCACAGGGTTCCCACGCCACCTGGAAAACCGGGAATTCTCAGGGAATTTGAAAACTGTTAAAAAATCGGGGAAAACTCAGGGAAAATCGTGTTTTTCCGTAAAAATCGGGGAACTAAAAAGTCAGGGAATTTTTATTTTGCCAAAAAAATATTTTCTTTCAGACTTTTGTAGAATATATTTCTGTATTGCTAAGTTCTAAAATAATTCCGAGTTGTTTTATCCTTCGAGGCAACCCACCCACCGATTAAAGTGCAGCTGTGCTGGGGAGTGCGTCTCTTCGCGGTTTCCCCCATCTCCAGATGCTCTTAACTACAACCGAACGAACGGACACGTCAAAGCATGAGAGAAAGCCATTAATCACACACCTATTTCGCAGGCTCTTATCTGCTGCGTTCGCGCAGAGGCAGTCACTTGTTCCTAAGTAGGTGTTGTGCCCTGGTTCTCTGTGTAGACTGGGGAAAAAATTATGAAAAAGCTATTTCCTCAATTTTTTAAATAACCGACTGAAATTTTTACAGTGGGCAAGATATATGAAAATAACGTTCCATTTTAAATTTCGCCGAGCCGCCCCGGTGGCGCAGTGGTCTAAGGCGTTGGCCTCTGATCATTCGTCCGTAAGGGGTCAGGGTTCGAATCCCGGTCAGGCATAGATGTTGTGTTTGTCTTACGGCACTGGCTCTTTCCCTTCCCTGGAACCAGTGACACTAAATTAGGGACGGGCGACTGCTTATAGCCCATCATTGAGTTGCTCACGGTGGTCGTTAAACCTCCAATCAAAAAAAAAAAAAAAAAAAAAAATTTCGCCGAAATTAGTCGGAAACTTTAGAAGTTGCGCTTTTTTATTTCCCTTTTGCATGTTCCACTTGTCTTTTATCAAACCGTACAAAAACATTTTATTTTGCCGGATGTTGGTCATCCTAATAAATCCCCCCCCCCCTTCAAGAGCAGTGTGGATGAATGTTGCAAATTGAGGGCACCTAATTTATTTTGAAAAAGTTTGTATCACTTACGAACTAAAGCTTCACTTTCGTAATTCTGTGGCAGAGTTGGTATAGTTGGAAAATTATGTACCTTCAAATGTTTGAACAGGGAAGATATGAAATAGGAAGATTTTTCAAAGAGGGGGAAAGATTAATTTTTTTCATAGTACTTACGAGTATTTTGTATGAAAAATACCATGCAGTGAAGCCGGTACTATTGCATGGTAAACGGTAAAAATACCCCCGAAAACTGAAAAGCAGAAAAAATACCCCCAGAACAAGCGGTTCACTGTAACAGGAACACTGATGTGTGGCAGTGTTCCGGTGTGGCAATTTACCGGCACACCTGCCACATATCTTTCAGCAACTTGGCCACAAAAGTTCAAAGAGGGGGGCGGGGTAACAAAGATTGCCGTTTCTGGGCCTATATTGAGAACTGAATTGGGAACTCCAAACGAATTTCGCGAAAACGTTCCATGTAAGCCAAGCGAGAATTGTACTTTAATTTGAAGAAATAAATTGCCGAGGATCCGAGATACACTTGGACGGGGGGCCTCAACCCCCCCAACTTCCGTAATATTAGATTCTGGGCCGCTGAAGCCTGTCAGTGTATTCAGGCTGTTCCCCTTGAAGCGCCCGCGAGGTCCAGGAGCTTGGGGTGGGGGGTGGGGGGGTGGGGGTGGGGTTCCCCCAAAATGTTAAAATGGACGTAGAGCTGTAAATATTAGAACCATGCTTTACATAATGATGATTCTGTACACGACCACGAATTTTCAGGAGGGTGGGGTGAATTCACCCTCCCCCAAGAAGAACACAGACAAGTGTTCAAGGTAAAGGATTTGCTCGCAATTTCTGTGCTTCGTGTTGTGTTTAATGGCAAACTATGTATGCCCTTCCCCCTCCCCCAGAAATTTGGTGAAGCCTGTGAAAGGGATACGAGGTGCTTGGTTTGGAGGGCTCTACCCCCAACTTCCGTAATTTTATATTCTGGACCTCTAGAGTCGGTCAGTGTGTATCCTCGATGTTACCCCTGAATAGCTCTTAGAAACGGGGGTTACCCCACCCTCCTGAAAATTTGTGGTCTTGTACAGAATCATTATATAAAGCATGGTAGTAATGTTTACAGCTCTACGGCCATTTTAACATTTTGGAGATCCCCACCCCCCACCCCCGAAGCTCATGGACCTCGCGGAAACTTCAAGGGGAACTTCCTGGATACACTGGCAGACTGCAGCGGCCCAGAATATAATATTGCGGAAGTTGGGGTTGAGCCCCTCATCCCCAACCAAAAGTACCTAGGATCATCGGCAATTTATTTCTTCAAATTAAAGTACAATTCTCGCTTGACTTACATGGAACGTTTTCTCGAAATTTGTTTGGAGTTCCCAATTCAGTTCCCAATATAGGCCCAGAAACGGCTATCTTTATACCCCCCCCCCCCTTGAACTTTTGTAGCCAAGTTGCTGAAGATGTGGGGCAGGGTTGCCGGTAAATTGCCGCATCGGAACACTGCCACACATCTGTGTTCCTGTGTGGCAGTTTACAGTGAACCGTTTGTTCTGGGGGTATTTTTACCTACATCCCTATTGCATACCTACCAAATTTCCCAGATTTCACGGCCGTTTTCTAGATTCGTTGTTTTACGGCCGGAAAAGAGATTTTTCTTGATTCTGTCTTATTTCTATTTCATAATGCATTAAGAAATTAATTTATAGCTATTTTGGCGATATTCCGATTACTGCAAGCGCTGGCTGGTTGCGAAAAATAGGGTAGTCCGACGCCCGGAACCATAGATTTTCACATCTGGGTCATTCCACGCAAAATCGTCAGATATTGAAATAATTTTCCACCAACACATCTCCGATTCTTACTGGTAGCTGCCTCCAAGTTATAAAAAACCCTAAAAGTTTCAACTTTTTTGTTTCTGATAGATTAGAAGATATTATTTTTTGAATTTTTGTGCATAGTGGAACCGTTTTCCGTAAAAACGCAAATATCTCCGTTATTTAGAATAGGAAATATAAAATTCATCATTCTCTCGTAATTTTTCCTAAGGTTTCAGCTTATACATAGGGAAAAAAATTTGCGAGAACAAAAGTCAGACGGGGTAGAAATTTTCTTGTAATCGTAAATTCTTTTTCTTGCGTTGCTGCACCTCACAAGAGTTGCATAAATTATTCATTTCACTGAAGCGATGAAAGATTTCCGTCTTTAGCACGATTTAGTGATTAAAAGATGAGAAATATATGCAATTAAAAACATTTTTTAATTGTATATATTTCTCATCTTTTAATCATTAAATCGTGCTAAAGACGGAAATCTTTCATCGCTTCAGTGATTAATGTCGCACGAATCTTCAATATTTGTTGCTTATTCATTTCACATCTTTACCCTCACATTGCCGAAAAAAATATAAAAAATCTACCTAGTTACTACTGATTTAAATCTTTGCCGTGCCTGCTCTATTGGTTTCAGGTTTGTCAGTGCAGGCGCTAAAGCTTCTGTCTCCGTTTTGGATGACGTTATTTGAGGGGAGTTACTGCAAATGACCTGAGTGGGCTCCAGACCTTTCTCACACTTTGCCTGATCAACATTGCACAAATGTATTGCCCTTCGTAAAGATATTGTTAAGTATAAACATGCCACTCGCCACAGGATGAAAAATTATGTTGAAAAAAAAAGTGTTAGGAGGATTTTATGAGCACACATGCACACAAAACTTCCTGTAATTGTTTCCCGTACAAGTAATTTGACGTAGCGTGGAAATGAACTGTGACCTGCGAGAAAAGTTCAGTACTAATGTTTGTGTCACAAACGTAGCCAATCAATTTAAAGACTTCCGGATTTTGGAAGTACTTGTATGAATTGTAGCCTCTCAGGCAAAATGGTATTCCGTATTAACTGTTAGTTTTCTCCACTTGTTGCTTCCATTATTTTTTCTTTATCCCTGGTTTTTTTTTTTTTTTTTTGCCGTTATGGCATTAGGATCTCTGTGTGCCAGCTTATTGGTTATGAAATTTAACAGCACACTGTCTAAATATCCTATGCTGCGTTATTTAGAAGCAAATAGCAGAGGTGCCAACTATTACGAATTGTCCGTAATTATTACGGTTTCGACTGTCAGATTACGGAATTAGGGACAGGTTGGAAGAATTACGGATTTCGTCGTCCCGGTGGCACAGTGGTCTAAGGCATTGGCCTCTGATCATTCGTCCAAAGGGGTCCGGGTTCGAATCCCGGTGAGGCATGGATGTTGTGTTTGTCTTACGGCACTGGCTCTCTCCCTTCCCTGGAACCAGTGACCCTAAATTAGGGACGGGCGACTGCTTATAGCCCATTGAGTTGCTCACGGTGGTCGTTAAACCTCCAATCAAAAAAAAAAAAAAAAAGAATTGCGGATTTCAGTGTGTTTTGGAGAATCTCAATTTTGTATCCTTTTTCGTTAAACCCTTTTAGTGCGCCGCTGCCGATTTGTCGGCCTTCGATTTTGATCCGCATATTTTCCGAATCAGATTGCAGATTTCGGTGTCTCAATGATCATATCATTGATCAATCATATCGTTTTGAAACGGAATGTCCCGCAGTGGTCTAAGCGATGGCCTCTGATCATTCGTCTGTAAGAGGTCCGGGTTTGAATCCCATTGAGGCATGGATGTTGTGTTTGTCTTACGGCACTGGCTCTCTCCCTTCCCAGGAACCAGTGACCCTAAATTTATAGGTTTTGCGGATTATACACCGATGCGGTTAATATGCCGATTTAAAAAAAATTACAACCTTCCGATTTTTAAAAAATCTGCAGCGTGATTGTGCAGGAAAGGGTGTAATAATTGGAAAAGGAACTCCCTCGGAAGAATTTTCCTCAGTTCAGGAGTTTGTACGGAGCGGGGAGGAGGGGGAGGAATGTCGTAACGAAAGATCGGGAAAGTTGTGGGGAGGGATGACAGGGGTCATTTTGATATCGTTGAGGAGAGCTCTGACTGTCGTGCCGACTCTGTTTTTGGCAAAAGCCAAAGAAGTACGCACAGCACTTGCTGCACGATGCTATGCGTTTCTCCTTTCGGATTTCATGTGAGCGACCTTGTGTCTAGTTTGCTTTCGTTGTTTTGGCAAACGTCGTTGCTGCTGTTTTCCTTCATTGCTAATCGTGATGTCTCTGAAAAGGAAACGTTTCAGTTACACTGCCGAATTTAAACTTGAAGTGGTGGACAGAATTGAGGATATGATCGTGTCACTGCGCGATAGTTTTAAGGTCAGAACACAATCGTGCAGCAACATACGGAAAGCCTCTGTGTCGCGATCTAAAACATAAACAAATCTGTCGGTTTATTCCACGGGAGAATTCACGGGTTTTTTATTGGCCCACGTATAAGACGATCTCTCAACTCTGAAAGCAGGAATTCCTCCAAAAACTTTCGACTTATACGCGAGTACATACGGTATTTCTACGACTTTTTCTGTATCAGCCTTTCGTCATTGGCAAGGTGTAATGCAATACTCTGGAGCTGCATCGGCGTGATCTATGGATGTCACACCCTTTATCTGTCCGGAAATAAAGAATATAAAACAGTTACCTTTAAAAATGAATTTCTTCATTTAATAAAATCGTGTTTTTTTTTCTCTCTCTTACTTCTTCGGACTCATTATGTGTTTCTGGAACGTGGAAAGAGCGATGTATTTATTTATTTTCTGACTCCACGTATTTGGAGGATTTTTACTTTGGGTCTCGCCCTTTGGATTTAACTGCTATAATATATATAGCCAGTGCCATTTTTACTTTGGATCTCGCCCTTTGGATTTAACTGCTATAATATATATAGCCAGCACCAGATGGAGACGTCTCAGTAGCTGAGCCCATCTTACGGATTTATGATGTCAGAAGCTGACTTAAAAATACACATAGCACCGTGGATTGTTGGCCACCATGGTGTAAAGCTAACGCGCTAGGCTATATATGGAGAGATCCGTTGATTCAATTCCCCGGCGGCGGCTGAAAACAATTTTTCGGTTGCTATGTGTTTCTGGAACGTTTATTTATGTGGCCGACTTTTCTGTCAGAAATTCCACTTCTGGTTTAACATCTATGATGTGTGGATTATACTGCGATTTTTATTTCCTGAATGTCACAGTCTGCGGATTATACGAAGGATTTTTTTTTTTTTTTTAATATGAATTTCGTGGTCTGCGGATAATACGACTAAAATTACAGGTAATATGCCGTAAGTGTCATCGTAAAAGAGTTTGTGCTTGCTATCGGTTCCCCACGCACTTTTCCGTGTGACAGGAGAAAGGTTACTTTAGCCAAAACTTTTCCTGCTGCAGTTGAGGCAGTGCTGTTCACTTTGCATTGTTGGTGAATTATAAGACGTCGTACTGTCGGAAATCACTTTTCGAGCCCCGTTCGAAGTGCAATAACGATCAACTCGTCGCAACGCGTGGTCCCGTGATGACGGATGTTTATATTTCTTGCGGACTTTCGCCGCGCGGGAGAACGAAGTGTGGTGTTTTATTACTAGAAGCTCTTCACATTATTCATTTCTTTTTCCCAAACAAACAGGACACAATCGCAAAACTCCGTGAATTACGAATCCCCATCTTTTTCCAAACTCGTGTTAGCAGAGGATGACTTTATTGACAGCTTGTTCCTCAGACTAGGAGACGTGCTTTTTCCCACTGCGTGAAATTGTTTTCTAAGGTTATTTGAAGTAGCTTGTAGTGAGAGTGAAAGTTTGCCAAGTGATGGTGATGATTTTGAATCATCTGAGAGTGATATTGGCCTAGCAACATCAAGCCAAAAACTAGCCACCGTGCCACGCACACCATATCTTCTTCAGAAGGCGAAGATCTTCATAGTGAATTTTCAGATCATGAAAGTTCTGAAAGTGAATGGGAGGATGTTAATAGAGAGAAGTGATGAACAACCTCAGCATCTTTTTTTATTAACATGAAATGCAGGGGCCCAAACATGCTCTGGCAACTGATGTGGCACCTATTGCATGTTTTTTACTTGTTTTTTTACCTATTTCATCCTTGGAATTATCGTTTCTGAAACATAAATATGCAAAGAGGTTTCTGCAGGAACATCCAAATCTTTCTCCCAAATCTTGAGCAAGGAAATGGAAAATGTTACAAATGCTGAAATAAAGGTTTCCTTGCGTGCCTTCTAATATGAGAGTAATCAGTAGCCCATGTAGGACGAGATGATTGCCGAAGGCATATCCAGTCAAAACAAACACCAGGATTGTGTAAAATTAAAGACTCGATCAAAGCCTTTGGATAATTTTTTTGCAAAAAGAATGAAAATAGCGTGATAAACGCTGAATTGCTGTTTACTACAATTGCTGTGGAGCATAACCTACCTATAGCAAGCTGTGATCATGCTGTTCGCTTCTTTCATCCTATGTTCCCAGACTGTGATATTGATGAAGCTTGATATCCTTGAGCAGATGTGGCATGGAATGAAATATCTAAGACAAAGGATTCATCTGGCCTTCCCAAGTATTCCACATTGCCTAAACTAATGTTGGTAATATTGACTATCCCTCACAGCAATTCCTCTACGTAGAGAATATTTAGTATAGTAAGGAAATACCTCGGGTACTTTTGCCCAACAATGAGCACCAAAACATTAAGTGCCCTTCTTGTACAGAAAAGTAAAGCATTTTCCTCAGGTGAGCTGTGTTATAAAAAGTTTTCTGAAAAAGAATATACCACTGCAAAACAAGCAACAAGGGAGTTTTTATGTCAGCAATGACATGAGGTAAGTACAATATTGATAATTTAATTTCATATTTGTTTTGTGAGGATAGTGTAAACATGCAAAGTTATTACATATTTCATGCATTAATTTCTCATGAAATACTCATTCCACGCGATAACGACGTATGGTGATTACCGACAGGTACCTCATACAAGTATTACAGGTTACACAGTAATACTATAATATTGTCCTTAACTTAAAAAAAAAAAAAAAAAAAATGGCGTGTTACATTACTGAAAGTTTGTGTTACATTATTGAAACATAACTGAAAAATCCCCTATTGATTACTGATATGTTCTGCTAGAGGTTGGCACCTCTGAAATAGCATGGATTCGATGTTCTCATTGCCAAGTGCAAGAACTAACTTTAGCTAAAATAATTACAATTTTGTTTTTTAAATGTCAGCAGTATTTTCCCTGATTGCTAGAAATTGCTGGGATGGTACTGGCACACGTTTTTCCTCAGACGCAGAAATGCTCTCATGATTTCCGTTCTCTCTCTCTCTTTTTTTTTTTTTATTTTTTTAATAGCTGTTTTAGTTTGCTTTGTCTTTAAAGATTCTAAGTGAATTCCAATAGAAAATACAAATTATTAGATCGATTTGATAGAACCGCTCTAACAAAATGTTAAGAGACTGTCAGACACTCTCCATTTTATCATTCCCATTAGACTTCAATTTCAGCAAAAGTTTCCGTGTTCTTTAATATTTATGTAAAATAAGCACTTAAAGGATTTAAAGCTTCAGCATTGTATCTTTTAACGGCAATTTATTCTCTTCAGTCACATTCTTCCAGCTTGCATTTTTAAACCTAACTGGAACTCTAAATGTTGTGAGTCGTTTAAAATGTTATTTATACACTTGTGAGCACTTAAAATACAGATAAATCAGTTATATAATTTCACCTAATCGATTGAAATATTTCATTATATGTAGAATTTAAATTAAGTCTTTGTTCAAATATTCTTTAAAACATGTAAATACATGGTTTGCCACCTCGGTGGTGCAGTGGTCTAAGCTCTGGCTTCTGACTATTCGTCCAAGTGAGCCTGGATTCAAGTCCCAGATGAGGTATGGGTGGTGTGTTTATCTTACGGCGCTGGCTCTCCTTCTTCGTGAAGCCAATGGTCCTAAATTAGGGATGGACGGATGACTGCTTATAGCCCAACAAGTTGCTTATGGTGGTCGTTAAACCTGAAACAAAAAACTAAGACATGATTTTGTTAAATATTATGTAAAATTTATGTTAAATACACTAATTTTTGTAACTATAAAGTAATTAGAGAAAATGAAAGTTATTTATCCTTTATATTCCATATTTTCTGTTTATCTTTATGGACTGTATAATCGGGACGTTCATTATGTGGTGTCTTTTTAATTCTCCCTCATATGTGAGATGAACATAACATTATCAGTATTAATTTCAGGTAAGCAATTATTTGCAATTACAGCCTGTCTAGAATTTGATAAATCTTGCTTTCAATACATTACATTATTCCTTAGTTCTCTAAAAATTATCAAAACTGAATTTCAAAAATTGCCTGTAGACATTACGGTTTTATTCGATTTCTGCAGATAGTTTGCTTCATATTTTGTAACATGGAACAATTAGGCACAGTGGCCTGGTGCACTCTTGCTTGGAGAAACACATCACAAGAGAACCACTTAAACAATGGATCAAAGCCCTTTGTTGGTTGATTCTCTTTCGACATTTCTCTGAGCTGGAGCCCATTCGGTCATTAAGCTTATCTACGCTGTGCTATAGAAGAAAGGAAAACAAACTATTCAACATACAGATTTTTTCTTGCATATGAACTGTTTCTATGGGGATGTATTAACAAATTGTACATGGGCAGTATACCACCTACAGGGTTCCCACTCAACCTGGAAAACAGGAAAAACCTGGAAAACTCAGGGAAAATTACCCTTTTTTGTAAAAATCAGGGAAAATTACCCCTTTTTTGTAAAAATCAGGGGAAATTACCCCCTTTTTTTGTAAAAATCAATGGATACTTTATTTTGCCAAAAAAAAAAAAAAACCCTATTTTTTCATAATTTCAAACTTTTGCTAGCAATTACTGCCTGCCTAGAATTTGGTAGATCTTACTTTCAGTTATATTAAGTATTTCCTTTATTTCTCTAAAAAAAGATGCAAAATTGAATTTTTAAAATTGCCAGTTATTAAGCTTTTGTTCAATTTCTGCAGGCAGTTGTTATTATAACATGGTACAATTAGGCACAATGGCTCCTGCTTGAAGAAACACTTCACAAGAGAACCAACCAAATGATGGATCAAAGTCCTTTGTCTGTTGGTTCTCTTGAAATATGTTTCTTTGAACAGAGCCATTCCATCATTAAGCTTAGCTGCATTGTGTTATAGAAAAACTGAAACTATTCAACTGACAGATTTTTTCTTACAAATCACCTGTTTCTATGGAAATGCATTTACAAATTCCGTGTGGGTAGTATTCACAAAAGTTTACAGAACTCTGGTACAGAAAATAATGTGCACAGTTAGTTGTTATTAATGAAAAGCAGGTAATTTTATAAAGACAAATTACTTAAAGAATTTACAAATGTGTGCTTTGGTGAGAAAAATGAATGGAATGGAATGAAATGTAACACTTCTTTGCAACATGCCACTCTGGAAAACTTTAAAAACCACCTGGAGAACCTGGAAAAGTCAGGGAATTTTTCTATTACTTTTGAGTGGGAACCCTGACCTAGGTTCAGAAAAGATCATGGAATTATAATACCAAAAATAATATGCCTCATGCATTTAATTGTTATTCATAAAAAGCAGGTAATTATATAAAGAACAGTTATTTAAAGAATTAACAAATGTATGCTTTCGTAAGGAACGCAAGATTGTAAGGAAATGCAACAATTTGTTGCAATGTTATTTGATTTGCCGCTCTGGAAAAACTCTCAGAACCACCTGGAAAACCTGGAAAAGTCAGGAAATTTTTTTTCTACTTTTGAGTGGGAACCCTGTATCACCAAGACATAAACCAGTATTATCTATTTTGGCATCATGCATGCATGCATCCATAAATATATTAAACAGCCATGGTGGCATTACACAACCTTGTCTGACTAGCACTAATAGAAAATCATTTTGATAAAACACCATTCACTCGTACACAAGCTCTACTGCCAGTATACATGGCTTTTACACTATTGAGTAGATTCCCAGTAACACCATATTCATTCAAAACCTTCCACAAAAGTGTCCTATTTACTCAGTAGTAAGCTTTCTCTAAATCTGTGAAGGCAGCAAAAACTTTCTTACCAACAGCCAGATACTTTTCAATCATCATGGGTAATGCAAAAATTTTGTTAGTGCAGCCTTTACCAGGCATAAAACCACTCTGAACATCCCACACTTTCTCTGATGTAAGATTCTGTACTTTTTCAATAATGACCTTACCAAACACTTTCCCTGGCACACTCAGTAGGCTAATACCATGATAGTTCTTACAGTCAGTCTGTTCACCTTTTCCCTTATACAAGGGAACAATGATAGCATCCTTCCAATCCCAAAGAACCATTCCTAACTCCCAGCACAACTGGCAAATTTCAGTTAACCAGTCAATTACAGAGTCACCACCATATTTCAGCAGTTATGCCATCAACTCCAGGAGCCTTACCATTCTGGAGAGATTTTAGAGCTTTACACACCTCTTCTGTTGAGATCCCTCCTGTGCTACCATCCTTCACTGTGACATCATCTGCTTCTGCCCCAGAATCATCTTTGCTTTCCTGATATAATAACTCGCAGAAGTAGTCACTCCATCTTTCACTTAACTCATTGGGTTCCCATATCATTTTCCCGATCCTATTCGTCACACAACTTTCAACTTGGTTTCCCGTATTTTTCCTGAGTCCCGTGTACTTCTAGAAAGTCTTCCTATCTTTCCAAAAAAAAAAAAAAAAAAAAAAAATTCCTGCCTTTCCACATTCCCCTTCCTATCTTTTGCCTTCCTCTGGCAAACCAGCTTAGCTGCTTTATGCTTCTTACAGCAATATTCATTCACAGAGACTCTACCTTGCTACATCCCCAAATAGGCTTCTTTCTCTTTGCTGCCTCTTCAATCTCACTATTCCACCAAGTATCACCTCTGATGTTACCCACTACTGTAGTGCCACAGACCTCTTCAGCAGCAGTGACAACGCAATTCTTAAAATATTCCTATTTCTTTTCTACATCCCTTTCACAAGACTTCAGCTCTTTCAGTCATTCTCAGAGTATGTCAGAAGAACGCTGATTTTCAGGGAGCCTTTCCACCTTTATTCTTTCCATCCTGGGCCTCTTTGTATTCCTTTTCCACCAACCAACATTCAGTTTCACTCTTGACACTACCAAGTAATGGTCAAAACCAGCATCCGCACCTCTCATAATACGAGGGTCAGCAACTAAGTGTTTCAGACGCTGATTGTAGACAACAAAACCTGTCGCACTCTTTTGACCAAGAGTATAATTTTCCCAAGTATATGTGTGGATGTACTTGTGATTGAAAAAAGTGTTAGATACACACGAACCATTCTCAATGCAAAGTTCAATTAATCTTTCACCATTATCATTCACACAAGGATCATTAAACTTTCCCGGAACATTGTCAGATATTGCATTTTGCACTCCTACTGTCATTGAAATCCCCTGCTATCATAACTTTCTCTTTAGCACCAAACTGGCTCAAAACAGCTTTTATCTCATTCCAGAAATCTTCCTATCAGAAGGTTCTGAGTCATAAGGAAGCATACACTACAACAATTACTGTTCTGTGAAGTTTCACTTTCAAACTAATCCAAAGAATTCTCTCACTTATGCAATTATAGTGTATCAAGTTGTTCATCTTTTTACTTAAAATCACACCTACACCAGCCTGTCCTCTCACATTATCCAATACTCTAGCAGACCACACACTCACTGTTCCGTTCACTTCTTCTATCCCAATTTCCTTCTTTTTTATTTCACGTACACACCGCACATCCACTCTATACTTATTCAGCTCCTCAATCACCTCATTCATTTTGCCAATTATACCTCTAGTATTCCATACACCAATCTTACATTCACTCAGCCGAGATCTCTTTCTGATTCGCCTTTTACCAGTTCCAGGTTGGTACCATGTTGGACCATCCTTCTCAAGTGTGGTAGGTCCACCTTGAGTCAGTTTTTGCATTTCTTTTTGTCTCTTTAATCAGGTCAGTGTGGAGGATTGGCCCACAGCTGATGGTTCCAGTTGGTCATTCAACCTAAGGATTCTGGAACAAAATCCAGTGAGTTGGGGTCTTTTTGCAAGCGTCGGACAGAACTAGCTGGCACTTCCAAGATTCACAGAGGCCCTAGTTGCTGTTGTGTGCCCCATTGTTACCACGGAGCGCTCCTGGGTGGTAAACCCATCTCTCACTTAGCTCGCTCGCTGTACACTTCCATTCTTATGAAAATGATTAATTTTGCATATAACTGTCATCCAAGTTTAGGGAGACAGACATCAAAATATATTTGTTGGAATGATTTTTGCACCCTTGTGGGGGTGCAGAAGACTGTGTTGCAATAATAATGTTCAGTGATTAAGCACCCACTAGTTGAAAGTGCACACACTAAACAAACAGCATTTACCAATATAGTGTTCTGCTCAGAGCCTTTTTGCCAGGTGGGCCACTAGGCTTTTTTTTTTTTTTTTTTTACCACTTGGCTGATCAGATCATGTAAATATTACTGTGTTAGTTATTGTTTCTTCAGTGCTTTCATTTAGTTTTAACTAGGACAAGCCGCCAACAGTAACCGGTAACTCGGGTACAGATGGCAAATTTTGAGCGAAGCTATTGCAAAATCTAAGCTCATTGAGGCGTTAATTATAACAAATTCTAAAAAACATTCGTAAAATTTATGAATTCCAGAACAAAAGTACGAAACATTCTAAAAAAGAAATGCCTAAAATTTATCATGAACTGCTTTCCTTCACTCTTTCACATTGGTTGTGATCAGGGGTGCATGTAAACAAAGCAGAAAGACACTCAGATCAGGAACCACGTTTTTCATTTTGCATTGCAAAAGACAGGCGTGCACAATTAGGGTGGTCCAAAAAAAAAAAGTTTTAAATATTCTTTCTCCACAACTTTTATTTTATGCCATAGTATGTGAATGATAAGTACACCAAAGGGTTTTGCAAAAACGATATTTAGGGGTCGCCCAATATTTAACTTTTGGGTACTACATAACTGAAAATGATAAATTTCGAAAATTGAATAATTATGACATAAGAGATGCTTTTGATGATGAAGGAAACTGTTTTCTATGATTTGCCACCAGTCGAAGAATAAACTGCTTTTGTTCTTCGTCCTTGATAAGTGACTGGTTGTATTTTTTAATCAAACTGATGCCTCGCTCGGCAGTGTCATTCACAACCCTCATCTTACAGCAACGTTCACGAAGTTCAATGAAAACAGGATCATTTCTCCACTGTTGGGGTTGCATTTTCAGAAACGCTTTAGATTTAATTTTTCCTCCAACAAAAAGGACATCGAAGAAGAAGCTAGTCCTTTCAGTTACAAAATTTTCTAGATTGAGATCTTTTTCCTCAGATATTGCTATATGTCGCAGAAAATCGGGCAGGTGTGGACGTTTCAGATTCTTGACCGTTTTTTCTTTAGTTTTCGTGGGCACTCGATCGTCACAAAAAGCTAAGGCTACCAAGTGCTCAGAAAGAAACCAAAGGTGCCTGGCAAAAGCATTGTAGGCTTTCTCGCCAATTTTTTTATTAGGGTAAAGTTGTAGGAGACTTAGAAGCTGGATATTATTATATGGAGCTCTAATTCCAAGTGGAGCTTCATTCTAATACTTCACATAAACCAGGCTTACAAACAAAACCAAATTCACTGTATTTATTGTCTCTCGAGGTGTGAACTGAAACTGATTTTGAAAGAGGCATATTTTTAGAGCGAAAATGCCTTTAGCCAGCCATCGAACATGTTTAGGGCCAGGAGCTCGAAATGTTTCCGTGCCACTTCCTCCACCAAGAAACAAAAGAGATGAGTGCAGAAGTTCTTGATAATCATCTTTTGGTTGCTGTTTTTCCAATGCACTTAGTAAATACTCCAGCATTTCTTGTTGTAATCTGTTTAATATAGGATCCTGAAAGAGGTCAATGTCTGCTGCACTATAAGCACTTTGATGAATCGTTGGCCACCCTTTCTGAAAGCGGTTGAAGAGTTCAGTTTCTGGACCTCCAGTAGAACCGAATACACATAAGAAAACAGCTGAAAGCATAATCTCCATAACATGATGGCGGCATGCAATCCAAACGAGTTCACTGCCTAGGGTTTTTACAATTGTAGTGCAAGCTCCTGTGTGAAGCCCAGTATTACTCGCTGTCGTATCAAAACACAAATCCTTTGATTTCAGACATAACATTCCATTTCTCGATTGATTCAACGCAAGCTTGTGCCTGAGCTTCCCCTGTTCCTCTGTCTATCTTGGGAATTCCCAAAAGTTGTTCTTGGCCATTTCCAGTGAGAAGTATAGCAATGCGATCAACTGTCACCTTGGATCCATCAATATCAGGCAAAAGTTTGCCGTCCCAATGTAAAAGAACAGGCCCCTCCAAAGACTATTTCTTTTGTTCAGCTGCTGCGACTTTGTCTTTCTAATCTTCTAGAGCGCCTAATGGAGCTTCGGGAAAAGGTGATTTCGGAAATATCGTGTCCAAGCGCCCCTGCAACGGCTCCAGCAACGAATACAGCTCCTATCCGGAAGATTGACTCGATCCAGGGCTCCGACGACTTCTGCCAACGTAAATATATTTTTACGTCGTTTGGATGGGAATGGAGTAGAAGGTGCGGCAGATGTGGACGCTTCAGGTTGATATTCGCTTTCGGAGCTATGTGAAGATGATGAAGAAAGCTCTGCAGTTTCCCCAGGAAGACATTTGCTCTCTTTCTTTATATTTTTCTGTTGCCTTTCTATCTTTTTGTTCCCTCTGTCTTTTCCTAATTTCTTTTTCTTTTGTTTTTAAGTCAGCACCACTCATACTACATAAAAATACATCTTCTCTTTGTTTCTGGAGGAATACCTGGTCTTCGTCATTTTTCATTTGCATTATAGCATTTTTCACGGCAACATCAAGCAATTCTTCTAGATCACTTTTGAACATATCCTCACGCACAGTGGTCATTTTCTCCTTGACGAGTACGGTGCTTCTTCACAGCTAAATATCGTTCATAAAGTTTTGAGAGTTTTCTCACACACGAATCAATCCACTGTGTAGGAATCCTCGCACGCTTCCAAACAATCGCAACTGCTTCACAGGTCAATTTGTAACTCACCGACAAGCTTTTGCCCTCTTCTAAATGGTAAAACTGGACCATCCGGAGCACATCCAATCCACGGGGAAGTCTTGCTGTAGAGAAGTTAGAGATTGGCTTTCCAAGAAGCCAGTTAGTGGGAGCAGATCTCAAACTAGATGTCGACATGGTTGTTTATACCTGAAAACAAGAGAAATTTGAGCTAGCTACCAAAAAGTAAACTTCTGGGCGACCACTAAACTTCCACGTATCAAGCTAAAATTTGGTGCACACATTACTACATCATAATGGACAAAATTACGCTATGTGGAGCCGTGATTTGAATACCTTTTTTTTTCCATTGCAAAGTGGACCACCCTAGTGCACATACATCCTTTTATTATTATAGGTTAAGCAAGTGTTGAGCTAACAAACGGAGTCTTTCTATTTCTTCGTTTTTTCAATTCAAATGATTTTTAAAAATTAATGTTAGTGAGTTGACTTTCATGAAACTGTTAGTTAAAGGCCATCTACTTTTAATTGAAATTCCTCAATGTCACAAAATTTCAGGAATTGGAAAGCGTCAAAACCTGACCATGGACGATGTCCAATCGCATGCCAAAAATCACGGAAATCGAATGTGTCATATCGTAGCTATGCTCGAACAACTAATTGTCCCGAGTCTCTTATAGAAAGCGGATTTTTTTTAATTATTATTAAAATTGGTCAGCTTTTAATGGTCATTATTTTTACACGACACGACCAATCACCATGAAACCCCAACCCCTTGTCACTCACCATGTCCTTCCCTTGCTCTGTGGCAAGTGTCACCACGATTGGCTGAAGATCTTTGGATGAGATAAATAACAAACAACCCCTTCTCAAAACTCGGAAAACCCCCTAAAAATGCAAGTTTTTGGACGATTATTTCTCAGTGGCAAGTTTTTGGACGATTATTTCTCAGTGGCAAGTTTTTGGACGATTATTTCTCAGTACCGGGACTTTCCTATTTCATCCGGAATGCATTTAAGAAGTTAGGGCTTGGAGTTGGAATTTGCCACCATAGGTCAATATCACAATTCCTGTTTTCATCCAGAAGCCGCAGCACTTTACTTGCTAACGCAGGGGTATATTCCGTACCTCTTCGATACCAGGATAGAAATACCAAATTTTATATTGGCATGACAAAGAGGTCCTTTGCGACTGGTTTGTCCAAACACAAAAGAGACTTCTTGAAGAATAAATCGTCCACTGCCCTATCTAGGGAGGTCATGACATCTTCTGCCGCTCCACAATGGGCAGATTTGCAACAGGTTGCTCCATACACTACCTCCTGAGGTACAGCCATCAGGGAGTCTCTGGAGATCTTGTTTAGCAATGATGTCTGCAACGATGGCGTGTCAATGGAGCTGCCTTTGATATGGCGCATGTTCCTGCGTGCCTCTCGTGAAAGGACCCGATTTTTCTGTTTCCGCACGTGCCGTGCTGTCACGTTTTTGTACATTTTTATATTTCACATGCATATTTAAATTTTCTGTACATTCATTTAGATTACTAACGTTGTTCCAAAACCACGTCTAAGTCTGAAGAAGGCACCCGTAGGTGCTGAAAGCTTGCAACCTTTTGTTTGCTGTCTTATGCCAATAAACGGATTTTATCGTTCTTTACTTATAAATGCATGATTTCAACAAATGGTTTCGTGAGCACTGGTCAGCTTTGCATCTTATCCAATTTTATTCCACTGAAACAAGTACCTATGATAGCATCAAAAGTCATGGCTTTTAACTAATTGTGTTAAAAATAGCTAAAAAAAAAGTGCTATGGTGTTGAAGGATCTATTATGAGTCACACCTCCCTTATAAGTGAAGGCATAGAAACAATATGCATCACGATATTGTTGCCCTTTTGTACTGTCTTTGTTACATGAAAAATTGCACAAAATAAATTGTGATTAATCATTTTATGCTCTTGTTTTATTATTCATTAGTTTTTTTTTTCTTTTATGTTATGTATTTAGAGTGGATGACTCCCAACATTTTTTAAAATAGGATGCTCTTCCACCTAAACACACCTTATTTAATACTTCCTAGTTTCCCGCTAACTATAGTTACGTCCCAACTATACAGCAGGAAACCAGGTATGGGAGGGGAGTACTGCCCAGATGACATAGCAATCTAGCTAGTGAGGTGGCATCACCACAAAACCCAGGTTACTGCTGTGAGCCAACCAGAAAATTCTCAATACCATATCATACATTTACATAAGCTCACGTATGTGAAATTTCTAAACTATTCTGTATGGCTTATCAGTGCTGAGTTCTAGGTCCATCTTAAAAGCCCAAGCCTTAATTTTATATTACAAAATAGCACCTGGGTCTTATAGTTTTCAGACCATATAAGTTATAGTCTTCTTCCCCCACTTTTGCCCTTGTCTTTCCTATTTTAATTTGGCCCCTATTACCCTTTTCATCAAACGGTATTTTGACTCTAATTTTAGCAAAATATAACCTTTTTTAGCATTAATACTACTGATGTCACCACAGCACTTTTTCTGGTGCTCCTTCATTATGTAAGGTTTAGCACTAACAACTTTCTTGCAGTTGATACATTCAACTATTAGCTTATTATTTACTTTTTTCTGCACATAAAATCCCGAAATTGGGTCTACTGACCTACGACCTCTAGAAGTAGACATAATAGCATAAACAGAAGTCAACAAAACAAACTACATTCAAACTTTCTTTTTGACAAAATTGCTCCCCTTGCTTAAACTTGGAACCACTTTTGAAATATGTAAGACAAGCTGTGATTGGCGATTCAAAATATTGTGGTTCGTTGGCTCTGGTTGGTGCACTTGAGACAGTCATAAGCCGATGAGGTTCTTGCTTACAGCCAGTTTGCCGATCATGTTGCTTCTTATATCATAGCTAAGGATCAAGCATGTCTAAAAAATATATGTAATAAAAAATATTTATCATCTGATTTACTGTAAATTTCATTTACTAATGATACAAAAATGGTTTAAGTACTTTTTTTAGTTTCTGCCAGTTGTTGCCATTTTCTGCTGATTTAAGCCGGTTATATCCAGTTTCTGCCACCAGCACGGCAAAAACCCAACCCTGAACCATTTGCAGTTTCTGTATTTCATAAGGTTAAAGAAGTGGTAGTCTTGTTTAGAATAGTAGCCTGCTGAAAGGGAAAACTGCTGTGGCCTCAAATAGGCATACATACAATGTTAGTTTCTTATTTTCTTTTTCTTTTGAGATTGCATTATCATTTAGTTTTTATTATATTAATGGAAAGAACCACAAAACACCACCATCGAGAGAACAGACCACCACTTGCCTGCCAACGCAACAGGAGTTATTGTGTATACAGACGATTTTCACACATTTTTTTAATGATTTTTCAGCAATATAATGTTTAAAATAAAAGTATTTCTTTCTTAAATGTTCTGTCTGATAGCACTTTCTCTGGACTGTGAACCTACCTCTAGATTTCCAAGATTGAGAGAACAGACCACCACTTGCCTGCCAACGCAACAGGAGTTATTGTGTATACAGACGATTTTCACACATTTTTTTAATGATTTTTCAGCAATATAATGTTTAAAATAAAAGTATTTCTTTCTTAAATGTTCTGTCTGATAGCACTTTCTCTGGACTGTGAACCTACCTCTAGATTTCCTCTAGATTTCCAAGATAATTGGGCATTTCTTGAAATTGGTAGTGGTATTTTATTCCACTTCTCTTTCACTGCTTTCCTTAGTGTAATCATTGTCTTAGGTCTACGTTTAGAATGTGCTCTCTTTTTCCTGTTTGAGGACGGAATTCTGCCCTTCAAAACTTCTGAAAACGGAAGTTGGACAATGCGGTGATTTCTCCCGTAATCATTTTTTTTTTTTTTAAATATATATTTGCGATGTTCCTTCTATCCAGTATGGTTTTATTCCAAAAAAATCTGCATTTCAGCTTAAAAATGGAGGGAAAAGTTTCCAAAAACGGAAGTCAGTCGAAGTGAAGATTTCTCCCCGTAGTTTTTTTTTTTTTTTTTCTTGCGATGTTCTCACTATCCAGTGTTGTTTTTAAATGTTATTTTCCCCCATAAATGTTTGCACTTAAGCTTGATGAGGGTGAGGAAATTTCCCAAAATTGAAAGTGACGAAGTTTGAGAATTTGTTAGAATCAGTGCATGGTGTTCGAAAGTATTCATATCCTGCAAGTTACACCATTTATTTAAAGTAGTGAAAGCTTTGATATCATGCATTTATGGTCCTCAAGCTGAAAGTCCTTTCAGCATGATGTCTAAATTATTGTCATCTGAGGGAATAATAGGAAAAATAATTAGAAAAGTGATGAAGAAATGGAAAGGGGACATCAGCAGAAAGGAAAATTAATCAAAGATTGTAATGCAGCTGCAGAGTCAACAAAAGACAAATATGGCCATGAAAATTGCTGAGAAGAAAGCAACACAAGAGGAAAATTGAGCTTATGTTCTAGCAAGTAAAAAAAAAAACAACTAGTGTGCTCTAAATATCTACATGAATAAATTTGAGTGAACAACTCCATCTTGCTCATGCTGTGTTATTTGCACACTTTCTCATTGCCTGTTCTGATGTTTCACCGTGTTAAAAAGTTCAGCTGATTTTGTTCCTTGGTCAGTCTCATGTATGATTATAATGCTCATTTTACATGTAGAAATGCTAATTCCATGATTTTCATGGGTAAAAGTATTCCGTCATCCGTTGTTCATTCAGTCAGACACACTCAGTCTCCATCAAACTCTTTGCCGTAAAAAAAAAAATCAGATTCTGTTTCTCTCTCTCTCTCTCTCTCTCTCTCTCTCTCTCTCTCTCTCTCTCTCTCTCTCTCTCTCTCTCTCTCTCTCTCTCTCTCTCTCTCTCTCTCTCTCTCTCTCTCTCTCTCTCTCTCTCTCTCTCTCTCTCTCTCTCTCTCTCTCTCTCTCTCTCTCTCTGTGTGTGTGTGCGCGCGCGCCACATCACTCTTTAAACAAATTTGGGTGGGGTTTCCGTTCTCTCTCTCTCGCCGGGCCAAGATGTGTGACGTTTCCCAGTACGTAATTCCAGTGGCTCTCTTTGGACTCCGGCGCCTTGTTGAGTTCGCGAAGACCATCAGATGATATACCACCCAGCGATGCGCTGAGGGAAGTCCGCCAGTCCAGAAGGAAGAGCTATTTGTTTCTCCTCGCTGGCGTGTGCAGGTGTTTATGTTTCGGATTGCATTTCTTTGTTTGTGCATTTTATTGTTAATGAGCAGTTGCAATGCTGTTCTTAGGCTAGTCTAGTAAGAAGTACTACTGTTCAAAGAATGTATTGAAAGATAAAAATTAAAGATTTATGCATCATCCAGTTTTGTCATTTTGCGTCAACACGTGTTTGCAAGTAAGCTTTTTATTTATGTGAGTTTGTTTTTTTATTATTATTATTCGTGTGTGAGACGTAAGACAATTAAGTACACTGCAACAATGGAATTCATTACAGAAGATAACTATGAGAAATTGAAGCAGCTGGAAGCTGGTGTGAAAACTAAGTGGAAATGGGATTGGTTGAAGGAAGCTGACAAAAAAGGATGCAAGTATTTGGAATGGTGTCGCAAAATCGGACAACCTGGACATTGTTATTGCGTGTCATGTGGAAAAACACTGTCATGTGGGAACAATGGTAAAAAGTTCTTCGGGTCCACAGTGAAGATCCAAAGCATCAGAAGGCTATGGTGGCCCGTTCATTTATGCAAACATTTCCTGGAGCAACTGAAAGAGCAGCATGCAAGAGTATGTGGGACAGAATTACTGATCTGAGAGCCGTAACAGATGCTTTCATGAGTGAACATTGTTTGCCTTTTTCACTTGCACCAGAACTAGTTGCCTTTGCCCAAAGGTTAGGACAAGAAAAACCTGCACTGAATAGACTAAGCCTCTCAGCAACTAGTGCTACTTACATTAATACGTATGGTTTAGCAAAAGGTATGCTTTCTGAACTTCAGCATTCTGTCCATGCGAGTGGTGGATTTTTTTTATTAATGTTGATGAAGCGACAAGCAACAGCTGTGTAAAAATTGTAAACGTTATAAAATTTTATCATGAGACACTAAAAAAAGTTATTACAACACATTTAAGATCAGCATATGAAAATCTTGCAAATGTATCAAATGTAATCAAGATAATTTTGGCAAAAAATAATTTTGAGCTCTCTTCCGTTATTTCATGTTTAATGGATAGCTGTGCAACAATGAGGGATGTAAAATCGGGAGTAGAAACATTATTGCGATTTGGCGATGGTGGTAACCCACATTTGCTTGATATTGGAGGTGATCCTGTTCACAATATTTCAAAGATATTTTTCAGCGATTTTGGTTTTATTTCAGATGTTGAGCAGTTTTGTACGGATATATTTGTGTATATTGAAAAATCTCCCAAAGCCAGACAACTGTTTAATGATATGCAGCAGTCTCTGAATTGTGATAAATTTTTGAGGATTCTTAGGCCAGTTCTGTCGCACTTTTTGCTGGTTTCGCCAGTTGTGGTTTGTGTAAACAGACTGAAAACTACTCTCACAGTATATTTTTAGTTTCCTTGATCCTGAAGAAATGAAGTTGTACAAAAACACAGTTGAAAGGATTTACAAGTTATGTAAGGTATCGTGTGCTCATAAGTGCTTTTTTGAATCGGTACAATCTCACCTGCAGAAGTTTCGTGTGTCTCAGTCAATATCACAATCGAAAAGGCTCAACCGAATATTGCTTCAGTTATTCCATCACCGGACTAAGCTGCAAGTTATGTGTGGATTGTACTTGCAAATCCTTCCAAAGTTCCAAAAATTTTGCAAGTTCTGTCAACATGAGAAACCAATTGCTTACATGTGGAAATGTTTGGCTTGGTGAAAAAATTTGTTGCTTCCTTTGTCCGAGTAGAATGTGTGCCCACAAATGTGAATGAATTTCTCCAATTTGATTTGCATAATGTGAGTTTGCAGTTGAGCAACAAGTATTTGTCTGTGGGTACATATAGTCCCCTTGTCACAAGTGCAACATTAGCTAAGTGTCCACGGGTGTCAGCATTTTACACTAAGCTTAGAGATTCATGTATTGCTACAACTAAAGCACTTCAGAAAAAATTGCCACTTCGAAACAAAATCCTTAAGTCTCTCTGCACTTCATCCTTCGCGACGCAAAGAAACCTCAACACTTGCAGCTTTCCATTTTTTGGCCAAGTCATTGCCAAATGTCATTTCTGCAGAAAGCCTTGACAAACTTCAAGAGGAGGTGAAAATGCTGGCAGTCGATTCTGATGTTGACTGAATGGAAACCATGAATCTGATGGAGAATAATAAAAACTACAGAATAGATGTTGATTGGTGGTCTTTAATTTTCCCCCTGCAGGATGTGGCTTTAGATTCAGATGTCGGTGGTCCCCGTTATAAGATGATAGCAAGGATGGTGAAAGCACTTTTAAGTATATTTTCTGGCCCCGTTGTTGAAACTTCGTTTAACATAATTTATTATATCATCACCTGATACAGATCAAGGTTGAAGGTGCACAATAATGAAGCTGTATCTTGTGTAAAACATATGCTGAAGAGTTACGGTACTAAAGCAACAAAACTTGAAGTATCGAATGAAGTGTGAAAATCTTGTCTCAGTGCATATATTGAATACCAAAAGCGAAAAATTAAATGCTGTAGAGGAGCAAAGAAAATGCTTGCAAACTTATGCCACAACCAAAACTGTAAGAAAAACTGGAATAAGAAAACAGGGTAAACCTGTTTTCTTCCTCCAGTTTTTCTTACAGTTTTGTCATACAATTAATGAAATCTAAGTCTCAGCCTCCTAAAAAATCAATTTCCAAAAGTCTTAAACCCCAAGAAAAAAGTGAACAAACAAAAAATGAGTGCAAAATTGAAAACACCGTCAGTAAATATGACAAAAAACTTGCCAATACAAAAGGCATTCTGTAAACCCATGAGAGGTGAAAACAGTCGCTCTTCTATATCGGTAAACATGCCAGTTCCAGCTAAAAGAAAGACAGCAGAAGAAAAAGTGCAGACCAAAAAAGTCAAAATCCAGCTAAGTATAAAACAGTGTTTCAAGTCCTGACTTTGTAAGTGGTGTTGCAAGTTATGTATTTGTATAACATAAGCATTTGTATAATTGAGCCTCCATTACCTTTTTGGGAGTTCCGTGCAGTGCAAAAACCTTGAGAATAGAGTTCATTTGTACTTTTTTCAAAGAAAAAACAATTATATAGGTATATTCTTCAAATTTTAGATTTCTGTACATCACTATAGTACTACGTTACACGATTTATGTACGTTGCTTCAAATTCAGTCGTGGAGATTTAGTTTATTTTGACCCATGAAATATTTCTCTTCGTTAAATTATTGTCTGCTAAAAAAATGGTGCACATAAACAAGCTGTGGATAGGTTACCCTTTTGCTCTTTACATATATGAGCGATATGTAAAGAGCAAAAAAAGATGATCTTCTATCCACAGCTTGATTACGTGTACCATTTTTTAGCAGACAATATTTAACTGTAGCAGATGCTTCTTTCATGTTCATCTTGCCAGTTTCAAATCTTTGAACTTCTTTTATTAAAAATGTGTGAACAATTTCTGTAGTCTTTTACCCAGGCTACTTGGATGCAGCAACTTCAAATTATCAACTGCATTAAAAAAAAAGTGTGAAGAAAAAGTTGTGCTAAAGTGGCTAAAACTTCATGCAACTTTAAAAAAAAAAAAAATCACTATGCAAAACTCATTTTAGTGTGGAAGTCTGTGATTCATCTCATACAATGCCATGTGGAAAAATATGGAGTAACATGTCTTGTTTCAAGGGCACAGTTAATCCGTGTAATCATACCTGCCAACTACTATAAAATGTTCAGTTTCTATGGATTTACTTGTCTGACTACGGAACTCTGTCGAAACTACTGATTCTTCAAATTTTCATTTTGTTGTAATTATTTTATTTTGCAATTCTTTTGTGATATACATGAGATTCTTAAGCAGAATTGCACTTTTTTAGATCATTCCCAATATCAATGCAAAAGTGAAGAGAATTTGGGGGAAGGGCGGTCGTTTTCCATCTGGGGACGGTATTTCGTATTTCAGAACTTAAAAAAACTGTAGTTAAATGGAGTAAAAAAAATTCATCCCGGTGTTGCCTTTGTATCCATTATAGTTTATTGCATAAATGTTTGTATTTCAGCTTGAAATACAAACATTTATGCAATTTTATAGTAGCAACAATTTGCGAAAACGGAAGTAAGATGCCGAGAAAATTTCCCTGTAATTTTCAGGCATGAGATTCTTCCACGAATTTGAGGAATTCCACCTTTTTCATTATTAATTTGGCCACATTCATGAGATCAATGCACAAGTGAACAGAAATTTTGGGGGAGTCTGCGGTGACATGGACTGGGGATATTCATCAAAGGATGAAATTCTATCTTTACCAAACTTTTGAAAATGGAAAATCGACAGAGTTCAGATTTTTTTCCATAAACAGTTTTTTTTTTCGCAATGTTGCCTCTGTTCAGTATTATTTTTAAATATCATTTTACTGCATAAATATTTGTTTCAGCTTGAAAATAGGGTTAAAATTTCTAAAACTGTAAATTGGATGGAGCAATAATTTCTCCCACAATCTACCCCCGTGTGCTATATTTCCATTGTCTTGCATTCTTAAATATCCCCTGTCCCATAAATTTTTGCATTTCAGCTTGATAAGTGAGGGAGAAATTTCTGTAAATGGAAGTAACGAAGTTGGAAAATTTGTAAAAATTGAAGCATGGTGTTCAAAAGTATTAATATTCTCAAATTACACCATTTATCTAAAATAGTTAAAGCTTTGATATCATGCACGTATGGCTCTCGGGCTGAAAGGTCTTTTAGCATGATGGATGAAAGTATTGTTACCAGAGGTCATGAAAAAAGAAGTGACAATGAAGAAACAGCAAGAGAAGGATATCAACAGAAAGAAAAATTAAGCAATGGATGCAGAGTCAACAAAAGACAAACTGATAGTAGTCTGCATTCTTGCTGTGTGTTTTGATTTTTCACCCAGTTAAAACATTCAGCTTTTTTTTTTTTTTTTTGGTCTCATCTTGTCATAAAATTTTTTAGCAGTAGTAATGATCGTATGACAAGTGGAGGGTTGTGCACTGTGTGCTCACTTGCTTGGATTTCCCCGTCTGTCAAGTTTTGTGGAATTCTGAATGCATCTGACTGATTTTTACTGGTGGAAGTTTTGAACTTAAATCTTGCAATATTACCTATCATGCCCTCACCAGGAGAGTCAACTTTGTGTTTCACACATGTTAAATTTGTTTCATTAATGTCCTTGTTTGGTTGTAAACGTTTTGTTGTGGTGCACATTTCATTTTCACAAGAAAGAGATGGGTCGTTTTGTAAAGTAGCATCTATGTATGCTATGCAATAATACTAGCTACTACTGACAAAGTTGCTGCCAGTATTGGCATGTATGTGTTATTTTTTTTTTTATGTGAAGAATATTGATTATATTTGTAATATCTGATTTTATGTGAAGGATATATTGATCATATTTGTAATATAGGGCTATTAGTGAATTTCATCATTCTGTTTCTAGTGATTATATTTGTAAAATAGGACTAGTGATAAATTTCATGATTCTGTTTCTTATATTTGCACTCAGTTATCCATTTAATTTGTTTGAATCTCAGTATTTGTGTATTTTTCCAGATAGGTGTTGAAGTTGACACAAACCTGAGGCTAGGTGAAAGTGTTTGCTCTATAGGTTACCAAGTTGATCTGCCTAAAGCTAATTTAGTGTTTCGTGGTAAGTAAATTGTTATAATTTATAAGGATTTGCTGTAAGCTGTAGCCCATGGTAATGCTTTCTAAATCCTCATGAAAAAAATCATAATTATGATTTTAGCTTTCACAAGGATTTAGGAAGCATTAGCACAGCGCGGTACAATTTGTTTAGAAGTTAGGTAGTAAACAGTTTTAAAAATTGTACAAATTTTCAGAAATATATCTCACCCTGCACAAAGGACAGTACTGGCAATTGGTGGTAGGCAAAAATTGCATGCACAAGGTTGAATGATCAAATTTCCCATACCTCTGACAACTTGGCCATCAGGATATCAGAAGTATGGTTGCTCAACTTAGCTGTACTAATAATTTGTAAGGACTGATATTCATATTTTTGTGAAGGCAAACTAGCCTATCCAGTTAAGGGGAGTATATCATCAGACAAATTCTACATTAAATAAATATTACAATGAGTCACTGAAAGAAAGGCTTGTTTGTAAATGAAACATGAAATACTCTGATCTTATATATGAATTATCAAAGTTTATTCAACAGTATAAGTACTATATTGTATAAATATTGGCCTTCACAGTTTTAAAAAATGAGACAGCATTGCATCAAAGTCACACGAGGCTCTTTTTAAATCAGATGAATTCATTTGCATGCTTTTGAGATTTCCATTTTATGAAATGAAAGTCTGTTCACATGGTTCATACTTGACCTAGAAATATCCTAAAATTCTGTTTTATATCCTCGTAAAGTATTTATCCCCCTTTTTTGCCTCAATGCAATGTTTTGTAGTTAGGATTTTTCTAGGGTTTTACTTATGCATAGCTGCCAAGTGTCCCAGTTTAATCAGATAATGCTGTGTATTTGAATCCAGTGTCGGGAAATCCAGTTTTTACAGAAATTTAATAATTTGTATTGGTATACTCTAAATAAAATGGAGCCCACGTATGTAAACCATATGCTGCCCTGAAAACAATTAATAGGCACTTATTTGGCTGACTTTTTCCAGGTCACCACCCATCTGAAATCTTAATTAACTTTCTCCACATCAACTTCAAAATTCCGTGTTCAAGCCTATAGCATTTGTTTGTTCTAAGTTACAGGTTGAAAAGAACTGTGGTTTCACTATATTTTAAGTAGGAGTATTTAAATTGCCCTTGGAAAAAAAATTCAAAAGTTATTGAATTCTGTTTTTGAATAAGAAACATGTATTCTAAATTTTATTTGCTGTAGCAAAATTCTGTAGTGGAATTTTTAACTGAAATTTGTTTGAAAAATTCACATAATTTTTTAACGTAAATAAATTTTTAATCTATTGCATATATGGTTTGAGGTTTTCTTAATGGCACAATACTTTAGATGCTGGGTTCCCTCAGACCTGGAGAATCTGGAAAAGTCAAATTTTTTTAAAGAAAAACCAACAACTAATGCATTTTATTTTTATTTTTTTCTTCTTCTGTGCTGCTAAATTCCTATTTTGTGGTCAGTTTCAATGAAACTCTAAACAAAGATGCTCAGAAAGAGCAAATGGACATTGTTTTCATTTTCTGGTATGACAGTGACTACTCTGTCACAACCCATTATTTTTCATCTGGGTTTGAGCCATGCAACAGCAAAGAACATGTCAATAAATTTCTTGGAGCTTTGTCTGCATTTTGTATGAGCAAATTGCTGCAGGTGTTAATGGATGATCCTAATGTGAACTCTACTTTTTTTTGCCAAAAAAGTATAAGGAGAATGACCTAGAGCTGCTTGAAACTGTGGACTTCATGCTGTTTTAGCACATTTAAGTATGACCATAAGTAGAGCAAGTGGAAAATAAACCACACCTTAAGGTTGCTGTGCTATTTTTCAAGGACTCTCCTGCTTGTCATGTTCATTATGCAAATACAACAGGCAGTTGCCAACTTCATAAGAAGTTCTGTATGGGCCATTGACATACTTTGCCATTTAAGAAAGTACTTCCATCAGATGAAATCAAGCTGGGCTTCAATTAACACTCATGTGGTGCCTGAAAAGTCATTTACAAAATCCATTAATGTTCCTGAAACTTCATTTTTTCGTGTCACCTGCTTCTTCATTTGAAATTTTTCTAAGAGTATATCAAAAATCAAAATCTATGCTGCCATTTCTGTAAACATCTTGGAGATCTGTGGGACAATCTTGTAGAGAAGGTGATCATGGATGAAGCTTAAAGGTATTGGCTGCAAAATGACAAAGATTGACTTAACAGTGGAGGACCTTTTCCTTCTTTTAATGATATGTCTGCTGGAGTCCACAGAAAATATGATCTTGATAAATGTGAAGCACTTGAGATAAGTAAGTTTGCCTTCTACACAAGGTGCATGGGTTTTTTGAAAGCAGGTGCTGAGAAACTGCTAGAATACAGTCCTCTAAAATATGCTATTGTGAGAGCTGTTGATGCTCTTAGTCCCTCACCGTGTGATTCAGATGCCTTCTCTGTTAATTCAGAGAACGGAACTGGTCCTACAAAAGCTGGATAGGCAGAAAAGAATAGTTTCTTTTTGTAGAGAAAGCTCATGCCCAGTTCAAAGACCTTATGTTAGTGTTAATAATTGAGGATGATCTCAAGAGAAAGTTCGGAAACTTTTCTGCAGATAATGACCAATTAGATTCTTTATTTTCAAAAGTATTGAAAACACATAAAGATTTTATGAACTACTAGCTTTACTACCCGGCTTCACCCGGTACAGAATGTATGGAATCTGTAGAATCAAATGGACCAAAAGCATTACGAATTATTTAACACCTGTTCAGGAGACATAGCATTAGAACACTGACTGAACAAAATTTTTTAACAATTTGTTATCGACGATCAAATGCATCATTGCTCTGGGATTAAAAAAAAAAGTTAAAAACCTATCTTTGCGAATATTTCATGAAACTGGCTGAAATTTTAATGAACACCATAAATCGTTAATAGGAACATGACCTCCAAATTTCGCCTGAATCGGTAAATAACTTTTTAAATTGGCCGTCAAAATTTTATGAACCATTTCTGCTTATATATTTCTGTTTACCGATGAATTAAAAATTCCATGCCTATTTTTAAAAGTTTTGACCGGATTCCAGTGAAATTTGAGGAACTCCTCTTATTACCAATTCATGGTGTTGATAAAAATTTCAGTCCATTTCGTTAAGATTTTGTAAAGTTCGTTTTTGCATTTTTTTTTTTTTTTTTTTTTTTTTTGTATGCAGAGTTCTCAAAGAACACAAACGCCTGTGAATGTACCATGGCGATGAATGCAGTCACGTGGTTTCAGATTTGGAACCGATAACAATGACGTAGAAAACGACGCAGACTTTATTGATTAGCTTATTAATTAATTCATAACTCGCGAACGGAACAACTTAGATATTTTTAAATAGTTGCGTTGACCTAGAAATTCCAGTATTAATAAGCTATGCAAATTTCATGAGGCCACAGTTCAGCATTAAAGAGGTTTTGCTGCTTCAGACAAACAGACATTTTGTGTTTTATATATAAGATAGCATGCTGTTAAGCTTGCTCTCATGCTATCCTATGAGAAAGCATGTGCAGAACGGGGCTTTTCTGTGAAGTGACTAGTGTTAGTTGAAAACCTTCATGAAGAGTCCATTGTAGCACTTTGACAAGTGCATGATGCTGTCACTGTTGCAGGGGGTGTTTCAAAAGCAAAAGTTACAAGAGACCTGATCACATATGTACACCAAAGGAGCAAGCCAATGATACAAAGCTTGCTGTGGAAAAGGAAAAGGACGAGATAGCCAGCATGGAAGTTAAAGAGATCGTAGAAAGGAAGTGGGCAACCCAATAAATCCATTAGCCTAAACAGCAAAATAAAAATAAAAAATTATGAAGAAACTTCCTTAGGAAAGTAAGAAAAAGAGAGTAACTGGGGGAACATTTCAGCAAATGTTAAGTTCATCTTGTGTCTGATTCATTGCTTACTTAATTAAATGAAGATCACTGTCATCAATACTTTTTATGGGGTTGCTTTCTTGTGAAATTAAGTGTGTGTGTGTGTGTGTGTGTGTGTGTGTGTGTGTGTGTGTGTGTGTGTGTGTGTGTGTGTGTGTGTGTGAGAAAGAAATTTTATTTTAGAGTTTTTAATAGTATGCAACACTTATTTAAGTAGGTATTAAATCTGTGAGGTGGGGATTGTGTATCATTTTTTTTTATTATTATGCAACATTCTAAGTAACTACATTGTTGCAGTTCGGTGGAATAAGCTTTTCGTATTTTTTATCTAAATTGTATGATATGAGGGTAGGCTGATAGGTAATGAACACTGTCAAATATCCAGAAAAAGAAATGTATTTGCACAAACAAAAACCAAAATGTAAGTACAATATGATAGGTACAAATTGATATACCTATTTTTCTGCATAGTCACCTTTTCGTTCAATACATTTTTCCTAATGTGAGATAAGTTTATGCATGCTGCCAATACAGAATTCAGGGCTTCTTTGTCTGATTCATGGTGTCACAGTATGCTTCACTTCATTGTCTGAGGTAAAATGAGTCCCATTGAGATCCCTTTTCAGATTTGGAAAGGAAAATCGCTCAGCACCAAATCTGAGCTGTAGGGTAGATGGGAGAGAACCTCAGATTACAGCCTCTAGAGAGCATTAAGTGTCGTGTAAGAATTGTGCAGTCTTGTGTTGTCATGCAGCAACAAAATCGGTGCAGTTGACTTCCTAACTCTGCGCATCTTCCAGCATAGGTTCCTTATTGTTTCGGTGGTATTTGCTGAATCGACAGTATTTACAGCTTCCAAAAGTTAGTCAGGTAAACTTTATGTGAGTCACAAAGAACAGTCAAAAGAACCTTGCTGGCAGGCAGCACTGTTTTGAATTTTGTTGGGCGAAGGTAGGAAGCGTGTCAGTATTCCATGATTTGTCATTTCTCTTCAAGAGTCAAAGTGATTAATCCATGACTAATTCCCAGTAACAATATTCAACAGAAATTTTTTTTTTTTTTTTTTTTTTTTGGTTGGAGGTTTAACGACCACCGTGCGCAACTCAATGGGCTATAAGCAGTCGCCCGTCCCTAATTTAGGGTCACTGGTTCCAGGGAAGGGAGAGAGAGCCAGTGCCGTAAGACTAACACAACATCCATGCCTCACCGGGATTCGAACCCGGACCCCTTACGGACGAATGATCAGAAGCCAACGCCTTAGACCACTGCGCCACCGGGGCGGCCAACAGAAATTGATCACCCACTCAGATGTGCCAACTCTCAAGATTTAGGCAGTAGACTCCTTATTTTCAGCCCTCCGGGTGAATTCTCCTGATTTTCACCGAGAATTAGCCGTTAGGATGGTCTAAGAAAATTCCATCAACCACCATGATTTCGAACCGCCTGTGAAATGTTTTTCTTTCTGCATCAATGCAAGGCGGCACTACAGTCATCAGTTTCATGCTTTTCCTCTCCTACCTGCAAAAAGAAAGTCACACACACACACCCCACACTCAGTGGTTTAAGCGCTGGCGTCTGACCAATTGTCCGAGATGGGTCGGAAAAAATTTGCTTTAAAAAAATTCCCCACTCCGATTGTTATACGACGCCTTTGATAAAGGGCTCACCCGCTCTGGCAATAGAATGCAGGGCATGGTCAGTAATTGATTGACTGATGGGAGTTGCCCTGCCTTCTCCTTGCAGTACAGTCTTTCAACCCCTCTCCTCAACAGAGCCCCGTGCAATCTAAGTGGTGATAAACAGTTGAGTTGCGGCAAATTCACTTAACGGCAAAAGGGAGTAGTTAGTTGGCCTCGCCTTGTAACAAAAGGCAATGTTAGTATGATGTTTTTGTCATCCTTGCCTTTGCACAGAACCTAAACAGAAAACAGTTGGCTGCTATTTTATTTGTAAAAAAACATGAGCCATTTTATGTTTCCATTATCTTGTGGAATCGATGTACCTGAAAACGGAATTTCAGTAGGGAGGAGTGGTGTTGATTTTTACACTGTTTCTCTCTCTCTCTTTATTTCTCTCTCTCTCTCTCTCTCTCTCTCTCTCTCTCTTTCTCTCTCTATCTCTCTCTCTCTCTCTCTCTTTCTCTCTCTATCTCTCTTTCTCTCTCTTTCTTTCTCACTCTCTCTCTCTCTCTCTCTCTCAGAGCTTTTAGTGGACCAATAACGTTTGGAAAATGTCAATAAAAAAAAATAGCGCTCGTGTGATTTTACGAGCTGTAAAAATCTCATTTTCAGATTTTGAAGGTTGGCATGTCTGCCTGCTTGCCTGCCTGCCCTCTTCATGAGAATGCCTCAAAAGTTTTTCACAGCACTCAAGACACTTTCTGTTTATTTTCTGGTGTCGACATGCGTGGCACCCATCAAGAGCAAATTTTTGTGTAGCCAAGTGAAGCAACGATATGCCCTACTTTTTTCTTCGAGATTCCGAGCCCAACTGCAATCCACTTCCGGGTGATATGGCAGTCATTTTAGATGAACTCGTCAACTTCTTTTCTGTGATTTTCATAAGTCACCAAAACTGTTCTTCCACTGCAAGGCTTGTCAACAAATTGGCACGCCCTTTTTCACCAAAATTTAATGGCCCAATGATTTACTGAAGTTCTATCAACTGCGTTTTCACCATACACAGCCTCTAAAGAGCGATGAATTTCGGTTAGTGCGTGTTTTCAGCATGTAAAAATTCAATCGCTGTGCGTTGTTTGAACTTTGTTGACGTGACCTCAGCATGCGACGCCATGTTAACACCCACTGATTCACACCGATCGTAAGGAAAGGAACGAAACTTGCCACTGTTGGGGCTTTAGGTTGTAGCTACAAGGTACCTAAACTTTGATTTTGGTGTTCCTTCCTTTATTTTGTAGTTTTTCATTTTTTAAATACATACTGGTGTTCTATTAAAATCAAAATTTACCCTGAAAAAAAAAGATTTAACTACACAACACATGAATTTTCGTAAGAAAGCCGGCAGAGCCATTGTTATGTTTCATTGGTTTATAGCTTGCAGGCTCCATTACAAGTGAATATAGTTTTATTGGACTAAAAGTGAATTGCATTTAAATGAATTTAATTATTTGTAGTGTCTGAAAACTGAATGAAACCAAGCAGAATCACTTCAGTATCTCAGTTGTTTTTCTTGTAAAAAGTAATCTGGCTGAATTTTGTGCCATCCTGGCCCAATACATTCATTTGTTCATTCCCCTTTTCTGCTTTGTTTCTTCACTATAATGGATCTTAACTGCACAGTGGGATTCAGGAAAGTGCTAAACATCTATTTTTCTAACAGGTGGTTCCTTATTTAGTTTTGTTGTTATGAATCTACTTTAAAAACTGAAGTAAGATAGCTTCACAAAATGGGGTTAAATGTTTGGAAAAGAGCTTGGTAGGTAATACATGTATGCCTTGAATCTTCCTTCTAAATGAGATCTGTCTTGGCCCTCACCAGTTGTCTCATCATGCACCTAGCTAAGGAGAGGTGTGGCTGTGAGACAGAGTTTAAGCTGGCTCAAAAAATGCTAAAATTGGAGGAAAGGTTATAGCAAAATGCCAAAGGTAGTTAGCCGCTTTTGTCATTTGCAAAATCGTCCTCAATTCAATTGTTCACGTGAACCAACAACACTTTGGACATTAGTGGAAAACTAATGGTTTATGGCCTTGGGGAAATGCCATAGAGGTCACAGCTGACTCTGGTTTAAACTTGAACTTTGAATGAGGGAAGAGGTCTAACCCCTCTAGCTTCTGTAATTTATCCCACACTATGGAGTGATCTAAAGTGTAAGTAAGGATGGGGATTGGGTGATTGAGTCAACAAGTGCTGTAGGAACAGGAACATACCTTAAGGATTAAGAAAATGTTGGGTTGGCCAAAAAGTAATTGCATTTTTTTCCTGTGTAAATGAAAGGCGAATTTTGAATGGGAAACAAAAACTTTAGTCAACGACATATTGTTCGATGACCTTTTGCCATCTCGCAGGCAAGTTCATGATTCCGCGCTCGAAAAAGTTTTTTGACAACAAAAACAGTTCCAAGAACAATTTGATAGCCTTGTCAGCAGGGAAGATTTTACCATTCAAGGCGTTTTGCGACGAACGAAACAAATGGAAGTCTGGTGGTGCCAGGTGCGGCGAATATGGTGGATGTGGTAACACGTCCCATCCAAGCTGCAACAATTTTTGACGGGTGACCAAACTTGTACGTGATCTTGCATTATCATGGTGAAACACACCACTTTTGTGATTTGCCAATTCTGGACGCTTCTGTTTGACTGCATCACTTAATTTATCCAGCTGACGATAGTACGCTTCCGAATTAATAGTTTGGTTCCTTGGAAGCAATTCAAAATACACGATACCTTTGAAATTCCTACCATACTAACAGCATAACCTTCCTTTGGTGCATATCTGCTTTTGAAGTGCTTTGAGCAGGTTCATCACGCTTGCTTCACGATATTTTTCGTTCTTTGTTTTTGTTGACCAGGGACAGAAAACACGTCAATCGCCAAATAATTTTTGATCGATTGCTGACGTTTTGTGGAAAAAATGTGAAAAAGTTGTTAAGTTACTACGAAAATTGAAGAAGCATTCAGACAAAGGTGCGGCCATGTTTGCGCCCTTACAATTGCTGATTTGTGACTGCATCCGCCAGGTGTCAAGGTCACGTGGCTCTGCTTACCTACGTAATAAGAGCATTGACCGCACAGTTAGACACGCGAGATAGCATCACAGGAGGTAACAGTCGGCTTGGGGGAAGCTTGGCGTGCAGGTTAAGTGCATAATGTTTATTGTTTATCGTTCACATCAGAGCTGTGGTTTTTTTCTCTGATATTATTGTTTTGGTGAAAATAGGTGTCCCAAAAGACCAAAAACTTATTATTTTTTATCAAGAATGAGAACTGGACTACTTTTTCGCTATGGTTAAAGACAGTTGCTGCTTAATTTGCAGTTCTTCCATGGCGATACCAAAGAAGGGTAATTTAGAGCGGTACTTCAACACATTGAATGGTAAATATCAATCCCTTTCCCACTCAACAGTGAAATAAGAGAGAAAAAATTACTGGAAACTGAAATCTGGACTGACTGCGCAGCAAAATAATGTTCTCAAAACCAAACGATCAATCGAAGGCTACAACTATCGCCTCCTTTCAAATAAGCCATAAAATAGCAACAACATGTAAACCATTTTCTCATGGCAAATTTATCAAAGATATTTTTGTGCACATAGCAGATTCTCTATTTGCAAATTTCAAGAATAAAGGTGAAATAAAAACAGCCCTTCAAGATCTGCAATTATCTCGGAATACATCATGAGACGTATTGAAAAGTTAAGCCAAAATGTAAATAAGCAACTGCTAAAAGTAATTGATCAATGTTTCATTTTCCCTGCAAGACCATATCCATCTCAATTCAGGCAGGCATGACCAACATGTGTCAGCTGACCACCTCCAATTTTTTTTTTTTAATTATAGTAGCTACTCCTAATAAAGATATAAAGTACTGCAAAAGGATTTTTCATAAAAGAATTTTTGGTCGAGCTACAGCATTTTAAAAATAGAAAAAAAAATACACTCGTGACGAAACTCATGTGAAACACCAAATTTTTAAGTGCACACTGCTCCTGAACTATATAATAGGTAGAGACTGAATTTTTTTTTCATTCTGAAGCTATTGAAGAATTTGCCTTTCTTCAAATTCACAGAAATTGGTCCAACAAATGTTACCAGATGGCAAAAAATTAAAAAAAAAAAAAATTATTAAAAAAAATTTTAAATTCCACAAATTTAGGTTTTTTTTTTTTTTTTTTTTGTTTTTTAAGAAAGACTTATCAGGTGGGTAAGTGTGCCAACCTGCACCCATACTAGGGTTGTCTTAGCAGTAATTTTATTTTTATCCTGTGATGCGTGTAACTCATTAAATTAATTTTTAAAATATACAAAATTTCAAAAAATCAACATTTTTGAATTGCAATATCTCAAAAACCCCATTTTTTTAACTCTGAAATTTTGTCCAAACAATGTCCTAATGGTAGGTAGTTAACTGGGGGAATCAGGTTACTGGATTTTTGCTTTGAAATTTTCCTACAAATTTTTGAAAATGACACTTTTTTTTTCAAATTTTTGAATTAAGTAAAAGAATGAGAACTGTAAACATTATTTAGTAAATTTTCAATAGCAGGAGAACACAATGCCCGGCAGAGCTCGCACTAAGCGTTTACCAAGTAGCCAAATGTAACTAAATCCAAAAATGGTGGTGAATGATTTTATGAAACTTGGGCAATTTTTTTTGACTTGTGGGTAAACCGCAATTTGCAGTAATTTTTGGGCTAAACTGCAGCTGATACGATTTCAAAGTTTGATTTTTCCAAAGTTGTTGCATTGAAAATGGTACTGCCCAGTGCAATTTTTATGGAGTACTGTGAAACACCTATTAACTTGAGAGTCATTGGAGGAGCCAATGAAAATAAGAGCTACTGAAGGTGGGGGATATGGAGAAAAAAGAAACTCTTCCATAATTTATAATGAGCAGATCCAGAGAAATGGGATAGCAGAGGTTAAACAGACTGCTGCACATAGTCCAGTGTTGGTGCTGCACTTTGACTTTCCTCAGAACTGATATGTAATTCTACCTGATGAAGTGCAAAGTTACTACTGGCAAACAATGTCCAGATCTCACTCTTTACATGCATTGTATGCTTTCCAAATGAGACTTCGTCTTTTGTGGTAGCATGCAATGATATAAGCCATGGCACAGCACATGCTCTGTGTGCCATTCTGCTCATAAAAAGTGAAATTGCTAAGACTTGTCCTTTGGAAGAATTTAAAACAATTGTTTACGTCTCAGATGGAGCAGCCAGGCACTTCACTTCAAAAACAGATATCAGTTCTATGAACTTGTAAAGGGGGACCCAAATGTAACAAGGAAGTGGATCTTCACAGGCCAATGCAAGAGTGCATGTGATGGTGTGGGTGGCCTGTGCAAACATTTTGCTACTAAATTCAACTTACAGAAATAAGCTTCACAAGCTATAAGAGATACACCTTCATTTGTTGAAACTGTCTCCCCCTTGATCCCAAAGACTAAACTTCTGCTCCTCACAACTTGTGAAGCTCAATCCTATCGAACCAGCAAAGTAGAAGAGTGGGATACAGTAAAATCTGTTGTTGAAATACAGTCACAGCATTCCTGGTTAGTACAAGGAAATAAACCATCAATGGCCAGAACAGTCTGGCACCCACATAAAGCAGTGCAATTTTCAAGCCAACAAAAAAAAAAAAAAAAAAAAAAAAAAAAAATTATGTGAATGATTTTTAAATAGGAGAATTTATATGATGCATTTATGACGATAACTGGTGGATGGATGGGACAGATTACAAACATATCTAAAGAATTCAAGGACATAACAGTATCTTTCATGGACCAGCCAGAGGTTTTTGGTGGCCAGAAGAATGTGGCAAGAAAAGGTCAAGTGTCCAGTGCCCTTTAAAAAAATGTACTTCTAAAGGTGAATGCCCCAACTCCTGTTGGATGTTCTGCACGACTTCATACCTTTGAAGAGAAGGAAATCAATAAAATCCAGCAGCTTTTCTCAGTTTGAATAATTTGTAGTTATGATGGTAAGCTCATGATCTTTTTTTTTAGGCTTTTTTTCTTATGTAAATAGAAGTTAAATCTTAACTGCAACTGAGATAAATTATTGTATGTGTAAAGACTATGGATTAAAAAAAATTAAACGTGTACATAGGTGACAATTATTGAAAATCATAAAAATGAATTTAAAATATAGATTGACACTGCAATTTGGAATATATACTCTGGTAAACTTTTCAGAAATGTCTTTCGAAGTTGTTTTTTTAATAACCCACCCGTGAGGTTCGAGCAGGAGAGAAGTGCATTTTCAGAAATTTGTAGGAAAATTTCAAGGCAAAAATTCAGTAACCTGATTCCTCCAGTTAACTACCTACCATTAGGACATTGCTCGGACAAAATTTCAGAATTTTAAAAAATGGGGTTTTTGAGATATTGCAATTCAAAAATGTTGATTTTTTGAAATTTTGTATATTTTAAAATTTTATTTTATGAGTTACGAGCATCACAGGATAAAAATAAAATTACTGCTAAGACAACTCTAGTAGGGGTGCAGGTTGGCACACTTACCCACCTGATAAGTCTTTCTTTAAAAAAAAATAAATCCTAAATTTGTGGAAAATTAAAAATTTTTGTAATAAACATAATTTTTTTTTTTTTTCATCTGCTAACATTTGTTGGGCCAATTTCTGTGAATTTGAAGAAAGGCCAATTCTTCAATAGCTTCAGAATTTTAAAAAAAAAATCTGTCTCTACCTGTTATAGTTCAGGAGCAGTATGCACTTAAAAATTTGTCGTTTCACATGATTTTCGTCACGAGTGTATTTTTTTCCTATTTTCAAAATGCTGTAGCTACCACATTTTTTTCAAAAAAATTGGAGGTGCTCAACTGACACCCCCTGCCTGAATTGAGATGGAAAGGGTCGCTGCTCAACTGCTGATTTTTATCAGAATTGTTTTCCGGGCTTTTCTGCTAAAGAAGAATTGTTGGGCACGATTTATTTGAAAGAAAAAACTATAGGTCTCGATATTTTCAATGGGATCAAGGAACACGTTGAAAAGCTCGTGTCGATATTTTTAATGGATTCAAGGATCATATTGAAAAGCTCGTGTCAATAACCACCGACGGAGCAACAGCGATGACAGGTAAATCCAGTGGTTTCATAGCCATTGAAATGTTCCTTTTGATTGTTCATTTTAAAATCGACGACAAGCACTTGTTACCGGAATCGTGCACTTTCTGTTCCTAAAACAAGCTTGAACTGTCAGCTGTCACATTACATAATAAACTTGTGGTTTCAAATGACGTTAGTTACATTTCAAGACATGTTTTGCCATCTGTGTGTTTAAAAAAACGCAATGACTTTTTGGCCAACCCAATAACATTAGTGGAGTGTGAATCGTTGCCAAAATTTTGGAAACTTTAGTTTTCACAGAATTAAAATATCCAGTACAATATTTTCTGAGGATTGATATTTAAATGGCTGGCACCATTTCGCGATGGACACTGATGTTTCTCCCGCATTTTGGATTAATTCATCACATTTCACAAAAAAGTGACCGTAGCTTAACCTCTGTTGTGAGGGAATATGTGTGTGTGTGTGAGAGAGAGAGAGAGAGAGAGAGAGAGAGAGAGAGAGTGTGAGTGAGTGAGAGTCTTAGACATAACTTTTTTAATAGTAACCCAGTATTCCTTAAAAAAGTATAACTTCAAATAAACTGTTTATTTATAAAGTTTCTGTCTCCCAAGTCAGGAATTTTTTTGTCTAATGCTTTGTGGGAACTCTACAGAAGCCTCCTTGTTACCATGATCAGGGCAATTTCCGATCTTCCTTTATTTGATATCAATTTGAGATATGCACATTTCATGTTTCTTTGTTTTATGTGTCTCGTTTGTATTATCTGGTTTACACATACATAAATGCACAGGTGTCAACCAGTGCGAATTTTCCTTGATATCATGAATTTTTAGTTGGAATTATGGAAGTATGAACATGATGATGAAGCTATGGAAGATAGTCATTTGATTTTTCCGCTTCAGAAGCAGGCCTGCAGATTCCCCCGCAGAGTTCTGCTCTCTCGTCTTCGTTTCTGAAGATCAGCGTTATACTGAATAAAATCTGGAGAGTGCAGTTTTTTGTTGGGGGATGGAATTCCATCTTTCAAAAACGGAAGTTAGATTGCGTAAAAATATCTTTCGTAATCATGATTTTTTTTACTCACGATTTTGCCTCTTTCTAGTATGGTTGTTAGCTATAATTTTTTGCATAAATGTTTATAACGAAGTTTGGCGGATTTTCCATAATTATAAATCTTTGGTTGGAATTATGGAAGTATGGACATGATGATGAAACTATTGAAAATCGTCGTTTGATTTTTCTGCTTCAAAAGCAGACATGAGATTCTTCCTCAGAATTCTGCTCTCTCATCGTTGTTTCTCAAGATCAATGCTATAGTGAATAAAATGGGGCACTTTTTTTTTTTTTTGTTGTTGTTGTTGTTGGGGGACTGAAAATTTCTTCTATAATCATTGTTTTTTTTTTTTTTTTTTTTTTTTTTAACCTCACGATGTTGCCTCCATCCAGTATGGTTGTTAACTATAGTTTTGTGCATAAATGTTTGTGCAACAATCTCCAAAATCTGAAGTTGGACAAAGCAAAAATGTCCCTTTTCCTTTTTAATTTGTAAATTTTGTAACTTGCGATGCTTCTTCTGCTCGCTATTGTTTTTAGCATGTCTTTTGTAAAAAAAAGATTGTGCTTATGTTATTGGTTTGTCCGTCCGTATGACATCTGTGCAACTATTCGTCCAATTTGAAAAATTATTTTTTCATTGGGAAGCTTGAAATATGCGAATGATCACCCTTACTTCGTTTTTTTTTTTTTTTTTTTTTACGATGTACTTCTTCACCGCTAGAGGGTGTAAATGCAGATGTTAAATTCAAAAATTTTTGTTTTAATCCAAAATGTAAATCTTAATTTCTGCTTCTGATATTTGCAGCAAAATATGAGCTAAAATCTCGATTGAAAAAAACTGTCGTTTGTAAACCGATGTACTCATGTCGACAAACCGTTTAGAAACATTTTCTTCGTAAAATAATGCATGGTTTCTACGCCAGGGGGCGTAGATGTATATCTTATTTTCGTCAATATCTCTACTTCTAGGAGTCCAATTTGAAAAATTGGACTAGTGTTTCTAGTGTGACATGTTTTTCATATAATTTGAAAATTTTCAAGTAATTCATAGACTTTCCGCTAGTGGGCTTAAGGCAAATCGACCCCCCCATATCTCTGCTTCTAAATTTCCGATTTGAAAAATTCCACACCGGATACAGCTCCTGATGAGAAATAATTTGTACATAAGTCTTAATTTACGCTTCTGATGTATTTACAGCAAAATATGAGCTTCCAAAATCTTGTTTAAAAAAAAAAAAAGTTGTTTGTTGACTGATACTACTGATGTCGACGAACCTTTTAGGAACATTTTCATCTTGAAACAATGCATGGTTTCTACGCCAGGGGCGTAGCTGTATATCTTATTTTTGTCAATATCTCTACTTCTAGGAGTCCAATTTGAAAAATTCCTTCTTTGTTGGATAGTGTTTCTAGTGTGACATGTTTTTCATATAATTTGAAAATTTTCAAGTAATTCATAGACTTTCCGTTAAGGGGCTTAAAGGTAAATTGTTCCCCCACCCCCACATCTCTGATTTGTAAAATTCCTTCTTTGTTGGATAGTGTTTCTAGTGTGACATGTTTTTCATATAATTTGAAAAAAAATTTCAAGTAATTCATAGACTTTCCGTTAGGGGTCTTAAAGGTAAATCCACCCCCACCCCCACATCTCTGCTTCTAAATCTCTGATTTGAAAAATTCTTTCTGCACCGGATACAGCTCCTAATGAGAAATGTTTTGCACATAATTTAAAAATTTTGTAAAAAATGGTTTGGCCACCAGTTGGCGTAAGTCTTAATTTACGCTTCTGATGTATTTACAGCAAAATATAAGCTTCTAAAATCTCGATTTTGAAAAAAAAAAAAAAAATCATTTGTTGATTGATACTACTGATGTCGATGAACCTTTTAGGAACAATTTTTTCTTGAAATAATGCATGGTTTCCCCGGTTGCAGAAATAGTGCGACGTGACGCCAGGATCGCTCAACAAATCGTGCAAATCAATTTACTCTTTTCTTTTCCGATATAATTCGCACCAAAAAAAAAAAAAGGTCCTTTTTTTCTTTTCTGCAGCTTTGCTTAACAAATCTGCAGACAAATAAATGGGTCTAAGTACCGTTTCCGTTTCCCCCACCCCCTGCCTTCCTCCTGTAGACGAAATGTTAGTGCCGTGTGGGTGGGGGGTCAAGGCACAACCGTAACCATAGCGGGTGGGGGTGGGATTACGAGGGGACTCCGTTCTCGAGGGTGGAATGTTGCAGGGCTTAATGTTGGCTCCCGAGGGGACGCGACGCGCAGCTATCAGATTTCCCGGAAAGAGCGAAGTCACAATTTCTGAGAGAGCAGGACTGCTCCCTAAGAATTGTTCACTCGCAAAAAGAAAAATATTTCTCCAGCCCGTATATACACTGTGTACACCCCTCAATTCTTATTTCATGATAAATCAACCAGATCAACGGGCTAGTTTCATGAATTTTTAAGCAAATGAGTGAATCTGTTTTCTAATTTTATTTTGTTCTGCTGCTTAAACATTTCTCATGGCAGAAATTGTCAGTCATGTAATTTCGTCAAAAATATGTGGCCGCTGTTCGGCACGTGCCTTCCTGTTTGTTTACGCTTTCACTGCTCTCGTGTGCGACTGTTAGTATCCATAGCTTCCTCGCCCCACTGCTTAAGCACTTCTAATAGTGAATTTGTAGCAGAAATTATATTTTTTCACATTATTTTTTTTTCTTTATTCATACAACTTTGTCAAAAATATGTGGCCGATGTTCGGTGGGAAAGCCACTTCCAGTTTATTTACATTTTTCCAGCTATCTTGTATGGCTGCTATTTATTCATAGCTTTTCCTGTCCAACATATAACAGGGGAAAAGTAACAAAACTTTCATATTTTGCATAACAAAGCCCGAGTACTATGTCATGACTATCTAAGCCTAACATCTTTTATCGTTACCGATGCGACAGTAAGTGATGGATTGAGTTCGCGCTTCAGTCAAAATGCAAATAAACTATAGGATACTGTTCTTTCGTTTTCCAGTTGTCCTCAACTGCGCTCTCTCCTGTATGGGGCGGGGCATAGATATGGGTAATAACTCTCGCCTGTGACAGCCAGCGGATTTGATAGTCGTACAAGCGTAAACAAATAGGACCTGCAGAACATCGGCAACATATTTTTGACGAAGTTGAATGGAAAACACCTGAAATTTATATTTTCCTCGCCAAAAATTCATTTTCGATCGGCAGTGGCAAGTGGGCGACAAAAAATTTTGTGCCCTGAAACTTCCTGATTACAGCATAGTATAAATACAATACAATCAGGAAGTTTTTCCTGAAATATTTATTTCTAAAAGGATTTTTTTCTTTAGAAGAAACTTCTTGATTATTGTATCAGGGGTTAAAATTCAGGGCAGGATTCCCACAGAAAATTTTAAACTCCCGCCGAAATAAAGTTGTTACCCACCTCCCGCCTGAAGAAATTTTAAGAAAAAATATATATAAATATAAATAAATAAATAAAATCTTGGGTCTGTTTTTGGACCACTCTCAAAATTCGCACATTAAAAACGTATCCTTCGTAAAAATACGTGCGCTACGAAACGACCGTTCAGAGTTTCCAAATATGCAATCAAATACATCGTTCGTGTTGGGAACATAATCAGTTTATGGTCACATGAATTGGCTTCCACATGTAGCCGCATGAGCAAGTTCACTTGCATGTCGCGGGCTGTTAAGAATCGAGCACGAGATACTTCTTTGGATTCGTGGAATTCCGCTTTTTTCCCCATATTTTGGTTATACTCGAGATCAACGCAAAGAAAAAAAAACTTTTAGGATTACTGCGTGTTTGGGGGGGGGGTCGTTTTCCATCTGGGGAAGGGTATTTCGTTTTTCAGAACTTCCGAAAAAGAAAGTTAAGTGGAGTGGAAGTTTTTCCCGCAATTGTAATTTCTTTTTCTCACGAAGTTTCCTCTGTCTAGCATTGTTACTTAATATCAATTTATTGCATAAATGTTTGTATTTCATCTTGAAAGTGTAGACAACAATTTCCGATATCAGAAGTTCGATGGAGCAAAAGTTTTCATGTAAACTTTAGGAACAAGTTTCTTCCGCAGATTCGAGAAACTCGGACTTTGTTGTCATCCTTTGCATCATTTTCGAAACTAAAGATAATTACTTTCGAAAAGTGAAGTTAGACAAACTGCAGATTTAATTTGTAATTGTAATGTTTTTTCTCTCGTGATATTCCCTCTGCTGAGTGTTGTAAAATAATTTTGTTCAATAACTGATTGTGTTTCAGCTTGAAAATGGAGGGAAAATTTCCGAAAACGGAAGGCGGACGGAGGAAAGATTTTTCCGTAATCGTAAAAAAAAAAAATTTGCAATGTTCCCAGTGTCCTGAATCAAATGTCATTTTCCCTCCATAAATACATGTAGTTGCAGATGGAAAAACTGCACATTCATCATATCAGAAGAATGGTTGAATCAACCAAGTCTCAATTGTGTGAACTGCAAACATCTCATACATATAGAATTCAAAAATAATAAATTAGTTTACCCTTGTTGTACTAAACTTGCACATCACAATGTCCAGTGAAGGTTTGTTTTATCTTTTGTGATTGAGATAGATTGCAGATTTCCTTCCTCCACAATGGAACTCTTTTTGAAGTTTGAGTGTGTAGAGCTTGAATCTCTGAAGCAACACACACACACACACACACACACACACACACACACACAAGGTTTGGTAGACAAAAAGCTTGGCAGAACAGTTTTTTTTTTTTTTTTTTCCAAAATGAATGAAGATGCAGTTATGGAATATTCACTATTAAAACATAGCTGGAAAAAAAATGAAAAGTACATGTGCCAATATCCAAAGTTTTCTAAGCACATATTTCCATTTGTGTCAAAAGGTTCTGCTTTAAATGTCTTATGTTGCGTTTAAGAAACGTACCATGTGAAAATTTAGAGATTCACTGAGCAGCAAAAATCTTAATGCATATTAATTCTAAAATTAGGCCAGATAAGCCCTCAAAAGGCCGCCCCGGTGGCGCAGTGGTCTAAGCGATGGCCTCTGATCATTCGTCCGAAAGGGGTCCGGGTTCGAATCCCGGTGAGGCATGGATGTTGTGTTTGTCTTACGGCACTGGCTCTCTCCTTTCCCTGGAACCAGTGACCCTAAATTAGGGACGAGCGACTGCTTATAGCCCATTGAGTTGCTCACGGTGGTAGTTAAACCTCCAATCAAAAAAAAAAAAAAAGCCCTCAAAAGTAAAACCACAGCTGATCAAAGCTTGCCGACTGTGGCAAGGAATGAAAGACAGACATATATACTTCAGGGCCTGCGGGGTGGGTAGGGGCAAGTGTCCGCAGACTAATTTTGGGTTTCCAATATCTGTGTTGCAGACAGCTTAGCAAAATTCTGCAACTGGGATGGTTTTAACGCTAGGAGGCGTAGATGTATATCTTATTTTTGTCAATATCTCTACTTCTAGGAGTCCAATTTGGGAAATTCCTTCTTTGTTGGATAGTGTTTCCGATGCGAAATGTTTTTCCTAAAAACTCAAAATTTTCAAGTAAATCGCAGACTTTCCACTAGAGGGCACAAAGGCAGATTTCGTTTTCTGCATTATTTCTGCTTCTAAAACTCCAATTTGAAAAATTCTTCCTGTATCGCATACAAGACCTGATGGAAAATATTTTTCACATAATTTCAAATGTTTGGTAAAGAATGGTTTGGCCACCAGGGGGCATAAGTGTCAATTTCTGCTTCTGATGTATTTGTAGCAAAATCTTGGTTCCTGAAAACTCGATTAAATTTCATTTTTCTTGGACCGATACCGCTCTTATGGAAAATCCTTTTAATACTTTTTTTTTCCCCTAAAATAATGCATGGTTTTCCCACCAGGGGATCTAAAGTCGCATCTTATTTTTGTCAGTATCTCTTTCTAAGAGTCCGATTTGAAAAATTATTTCTGTGTTGGAGAGCGTTTCCGGTGCGAAATGTTTCTCATTTAAATTCATGTTTTTCTTATCACACAAGTCTGCAACCAGAGGGCGTAAGCTCACGATTCCGTTTACAGCAATATCTGAGGGATTAAAAGCCAGATTGAAAAACTTCTTTCTTCTGTCAGATACTATTGTTTTCCATACTGGCACCATTGACTTTGAATAGCTTTGATAAATTTAATTTGCGTCAGAACGGGTTCAAAAGACGTGCTTATTACACCCAAAAATTCTGTGTCATCTTTCTTCTTAAATATTTTATTACATGAATATTTGTATTTCGGCTTGAAAATGGAGGAAGATTTTCCTACGACAGACATCGGAAAGGGGGCCCAAATCTCCCCCTGTGCGATGTTTCCACCACCCTGTATTGTTATTAAATATTAAATTTTCCTATAAATGACTGCATTTGAGCTTGATAAGGGAAAGATTTTTTAAACCCTGCCCTAATCAATTCATTTTTAATTTTATCACTAGCAAATTATTAATTTTGTGTGTGTGTGTGTGTGTGTGTGTGTGTGTGTGTGTGTGTGTGTGTGTGTGTGTGTGACAATTGTGACAATTGTGACACACTGGAATTCATTGCCATGATAGATACCCAAGTTTGCAAGTGTTTATAGTTACCTTGTTTGCAATTTTTGCTTGAAATTCTAACATGCCATTTGTAATTAATTTTCTCTTGTTAGTTTTCATTACTTGATGTAAAAAAAACTGAATTTTCATTTATTTTGTGTTTCTTCGATAGGAATGCTAGACAGCAACTGGACGGTAGGTGCTGTGCTCGAAAAGAAATTGCTTCCTCTACCATTTACGTTCACTTTAAGTGGAATGTTAAATCACACAAAAAACCAATGTCGTTTTGGTTGTGGTTTTATAGTTGGTTAAATGTAGTAGATTTGTGCAATTTTAAATTGAGAATGATATTGTAGATGTTAGACGGGATAAAAAATTGTGAAGAACTTAGTACATGAACTGAAATCACGCTATTCATCAATGTTTCCCTTTCTTTTAAATCTTTCACCACGACCTAGTTGAAAAATAAAATTCACTGCTACTAGTTAAGGAACCCCCTCCAAAAAAAAGGAAGAAAAAGAAAAAATTGTGCTATTTTATTTTTTTATCAGCATTTACTGCCATTTCACTGTTTTTGTCATTTGCAGATCTGTTTATTAGTATGCATATTTTTTCTGCTGTTCTTCTGAACCTGCCAGGAAATCTTGTATTTTTGCCATGAGAAATTTGGATCATGTAAACCAAAATGTTTTCCATTATAGCTATAAGAACTAATTGGAATTGTATAAAGAAAGGAATAAACTGAATCTGTCCTGTCTGATTTGCATTTTCTTACGGCTTTCCTTTTCACTTTTTCAAATTTTATATATAAAAGTGTTCTCCCAAAAGAACTGAGAATGTTTTTATAAAATATTTGTACCTTAATTATCAGGGGAAAAGTCATCTTTTTCTAAATGTTGTCCATTGCATCAAATACATGTGTCCCAATGTTTCTCCCACATTTTGAATGTCTTCTGAAATGCTGTTGAAGCATTCCTGCACAGCTGTAATAAGTTATTGGTCAGTCTCAAATTGTTGTCTGTGTGATGTATATTTTAAAATGGGGAACAACCAGAAGTCACTTGGTGACAAGTCTGGAAATGTAGGTTGGGGCATCAACTTAATATTCATTTTTTCCAAATAAGAAATGACAGAACTGGCCATGTGTGGCTTTGCAAAGAAATGGGGAACCCATGTTGAACAAATTCATTTCATGCCCAAATGCTTGGTTAAAATTCTGTAAATTGATGATTTCGAAATGTGAACCATATCTTCGATATCTCTAATTTATAGATGTCTGTCTTGCCATGTAATAACACTTATTTATCGATGTTTAGCTCTGTCACACTTGCTGAAGGTCTTCCTCCATGCATGATTAAAGCCACAGACTCGCTACCATCCATAAATTCTTCATGCCATTTGTAAATTGTTGATGTTCCTAAGTATTATACCCTCTTGCATAAGACGAAGTCTTTCCGACAGACTTCTTAAGTGGACAGCAAAATTTAATGGTGCATCTTTGTTCCTCTTTCACATCTATTTTTTCAAAAAATCACAGTGCAAAAACATTTCTTAGGGGTTGACGAAACAACACTTAGTAAACTGCGCACTACCAATGTCGCACATGTGGCTGGTTGCTTTGATTACTACGACGACTACCATTTTTCAAGACTTGCACCAAGATCGAAAGCAGTATTGCATATTTTTTTTAAAAACAATTGTTTTGGGACAAGCTATGTATTTTAAAGCTGCACTTTTTTTTTGAGGTAACAATATGATGTAAGTTTTTAAGAAAAGATTTCTCTGAACAAACTTTTATAAAAACCCAAAGCCTTGTTAAGAACTTTTATGAAATGAAAATGTACATACTCAATAGGCAAAACATTAGAGGTAAGGATAGTGGGCAGTTGACATGGGCATCCCTCGCACAAAATGGAATAGACCCAAACTGAAAGATAACAATAAATAGGCTGATGTAAGGGCTCCCAAGCAGTGTATCGCAATTGATGAACATGGTGATCTGAGCAACTTTGATCGTGGACTCATTGGTGCGAGATAGATGGGTCATTCTATCACGCAAGTATTAAAAACCCCTAGGGTTCCCAAGAGCAATCGTATCAAGTATGTACCAGCACCCAGAGAGCAAGCGGTGGCCAACCACAGGCCATTGAATACAGGGGTCGATACTGACCAACCGCTTGTTAACAACGGCACAAATCACATCCAGGTTAAATGTTGGAGGCCCAAGCAGCATCAGCGAGCGAACAGTATGGCACACGCTGTATGCCCGCCTCGTGTGGTCAGATAAAACTAGTTTCATTTGTACCGAGCGGACAGGAGGGTGCTGATGTTGTGTCAACAGCTTGAGGCCATGGCCTTGTTGTGCTGGGTCAGTTCTGTTCAAGGCGATAGTGGCTCTCTGATGCATGGTTCATACGCATCCTGGAATTATTTGTTGTCCTAGAATTTTATCCATTCCTGCCGTTTTGTCCCTTCGCAATGTTTTGTAGTTGAAGACTATCCTAGTGTTCTAACTTATGTCTGACGAATTTCCTTCCCCACTCCCTGCAAAGTGTGGGGTAACTCTTGTTTTTCTTGTCTGTTAGTGGTACTGAAGCTGCGTTATTAGCATGTTTTTTTTTTTTTTTTGTAAAAAACAGATCGTGCTGGTATCTTATCACTGTCTGTCCAGCCGGGGACACCATATCTCTGCAACTATCGGTTCGATTTCTATAATTCTTTTTGTGTTGGGAAGCTTGAAATGTGAGACTGATGATCCTTTCAGAGTTTTTTTTTTCGATACACAACTTCACCTCTAGAGGGCGTAAACGCAGATCTTATCAAATTCAAAATACATTTTATTTTGTATGTATGTGCTTCCAAATATCAAATTGAAAAAAAATATTTTTCCTTTTGATGCCATTTATATTGAAGACTTTTAGTTATTAATATCAGTTCAAAAAACATAAAATTCCACGTTATCTAATGAACATTATTACGTGGCATATTAAGTTCATTAGCAGGAATTCATAGAAGTCCTGTCATTTTTTTCTGTTCACGTTTTTACTCAAGTTCGCTGAAAACCACGATATCCGGACTCCTAACCTCTTATTCATTCAGGTGGTATCATATTGAGGGTGAATGGCTCAATTATTTAAAATATGAAATAAACAACACATAACTTATTTCTTAATAAAAGATGAATGATAGGGTTAAAATAATAACATTGTTACCTCATTGGTTTGCAGTCTCCTTTTGACTAGTTGCTCCCGGTATACATTCAAACAACAACAAACTGCGTAGTCGAAGTTCCATAAAATGTGCATTCCCTGTAGGCAACAATGAAATATTTATGATAGCTAAAACCTCTAAAAATCTTTTATCGAACACACAAAAACCCTGTCCTCAAAATAGAACTTGAAAGAAAATTAATCCAAAGAATAAATAAAATCCAAATAAAAACCATAATTCCAACCTCAAATTCGACTGAGAATGATATACAAAACAGTCTTCATCAAAGGAATCCAGATCCCGAAATTTCCGACGCGTTTCAGCACTCATTCGTGGCCATTTTCAGGGAGATCCCGTGTTGTACTGTTCCTTGCATATAATATAACAATATAATTTATAAACAGTTATCAGGAGCATCTATGGGATTACCTTTGTCTGGACTTTTTTGCTGAAGTTATACTCCAAGACATCGAGAAAAAGATACTTATTGACAACAAATTTACTAATAAAAATCCAGAACTATTTGTTCGATATGTGGATGATATCTTGATATTTTGGAAGCATACTGAAGAGGATCTGGAAGAATTTAATACATACAGCAACATATATACAACTATCAATCTTACCACTGAATGGGGAAAAAAAAATAAACATACCATTTTTAGACATTAATGTCATCAATAATTATTCAAGAATAGACTACGAGGTATATAGAAAAACATTTGTACCAAATATACCTAATAACTCAAATCATCCATGGAAATTTAAATCAGCAGCATTCCGATATTACCTAAAAAGAGCAATTATACTTTCATCTAATAATGCTGCAAGACATAGAGTTGAAATGGATTAAAACTCTGGCTAATGACTTCGTCTATGAGGAGAGATTGATCGACGATCTTTACAAACAAATTCAGAATAACCAAAATAAACCGAGGCTGAATACGACTGATGCATTCCGATTTTGGGGAAAGCTACCATATTGTCCACCTATATCCGCTCCTTTAAAAAAGGAATGCCATAACGCAGGGTTCCTTATTGCAGATACTGTACTTGACAATATCAGATTATTACAAGCAAGTAACAAAAAATGTTCTATCTTATGTAAAGCTGGTGTATACAGCATACCAATTATTAATATAAATAAGAACCTAGATAACAAAACAGTTTACATTGGTAGCACAAAGCGAAATATCTATATCGGATTACGTGAAAATTTAAATAACTGGAATAAAGGTGAAATTCGAACTTCACTTGCACAATATTGTTATAATAATGAAGCCATACCGGACTAGGAGAATATAAATCTAGTTACTTCTCACAACACACGTAAAAAGATTCTGACAGCAGAAGCCATCATAATAGAGAAAACCAAGGCATATAATGGCAATTTAAATGCCCCGATCGATTTATCGCCAACATGGTTGAACATGATAAAACAGGAAAAACTACGAATAATCCAAATAAGATCATCTAGTCGACAAATGAAACAAAGTTTAAAAAACAGAACGACACTAGATGGTGCCAGCAAAGTTCTACGTGATGAGCAGCATGATGACGATAGAGATGGCAGCACCGTCTACTTAATAGTTCACACGCAAGGAACAGTACAACACGGGATCTCCTTGAAAATGGCCACGAATGAGTGCTGAAACGCGCGTTGGAAATTTCGGGATCTGGATTCCTTTGATGACTGTTTTGTATATCGTTCCCAGTCGAATTTGAGGTTGGAATTATGGTTTTTATTTGGATTTTATTTATTCTTTGGATTAATTTTCTTATCAAGTTCTATTTTGAGGACAGGGTTTTTGTGTGTTCGATAAAAGATTTTTTTTAGAGGTTTTGGCTATCATAAATATTTCATTGTTGCCTACGGGGAATGTACATTTTATGGAACTTCGACTACGCAGTTTGTTGTTGCTTGAATGTATACCGGGAGCAACTAGTCAAAAGGAGACTGCAAACCAATGAGGTAACAATGTTATTTTTTTATCCCTATCATTCATCTTTTATTAAGAAATAAGTTGTGTTGTTTATTTCATATTTTAAATAATTGAGCCATTCACCCTCAATATGATACCACCTGAATGAATAAGAGGTTAGGGAGTGCGGATATCGTGGTTTTCAGCGAACTTGAGTAAAAACGTGAAGAACAGAAAAAAATGACAGGACTTCTATGAATTCCTGCTAATGAACTTAACTCTTTTAGTTAGTCTAATTTTTAAGTAATGCATAGGTTTTCCACTAGGGTGCATAAAGGTAAATCTCGTGTTTTTCCTTGATATCTCTGCTTCTAAAAGTCCGATTTAAAAAATTCTTCCTACGTCGGATACAGCTCCTGATGGGAAAACTTTTGGCTTCTCGATTTTGGCAAAGAGGGGGCGAAAGTGTTTATTTCGGCTTCTGATGTATTTGCAACAACATCCCTTGTGAACCGGCACCACTCACCTGGTATAACCACCTTTTGAGTATACCTCTTGCTTAAAACAGTCCATAATTTTTCCACCAGGGGTGTAGATGCACTTCTTATTTTTGTCGATATATCCGTTTCTGCAGTCCGATTTGAAAAATTCTTTGTTGAGCATTTTTGGTGCGAAATGTTTCTCATATAATTTTTAAAAATTCTTGATACACAAGTGTGCCACTAGAGGGCGTGAATTCACATTTTTGCGGTGTTTACGCCCCAGAGGCGGAGCATGTGACCCGGGTGACATGGAAAGCCCTCACATGATTTTGAATTACATCACAAATTCCATCAAGTATAAACAAAATTGAATCAAAAAGCGAGTAATGGCTCGAGCACAGTAGTAGTAAACTGTGGTAAAATATACAGCGCCTTCACAATTGTTCGAATAAGATTGCTGAGCTTATTCGTACAGTAAAAAGTAAAAGCTGTTCAGTTTGATGCTGTAATTCTTGTACTCCGCTCTGTGGAAGATTGGCAATCTCAGCGGTCTGCTCTCCCTATAGCGGTTAAAGGAAAAACTACTGTAGTACGGATAACATTCTTAGCTGTGGTTAGATAGTTGCCTAGGTTCGGTTGGCTTGTTTTGGGGTATTTTTGCATTCATTCTGGAATTTAAGCATAGTATAATGGAGAATTCCGTGAAAAAGAACAATTCATACTGCTGCTTCCCGCAGTGTCGTTCCCAAGGTTCCAGTTATGTTTTTCACAAGTTAGTATAAACGCTTGTGCCTTGCATTTGAAATACTACTAACCTAGTGACGTGTTTTAATGAATAATAAACGAGACATGATTTTAGTGCATAGTAATACTACAGTGCCTAGAAGAATTAGTGTGTCGTGCTCCCTTAGATGTCCCTCACGGTTTTGTGACCAATCGTCATGAAATGACAGAGGGCGCTGGCATCGGAAGTTACGTTAGGATGCTTCATCGGCTTCATGTTATTCAATGGTGGGAAGTTTGTTTACCAAGGATTTGCTGCCTTACAAAACTTCAAATTTTCACAAAACAAAGGTTAGTGGAGGGAAATCTTTTTCGCAGTATCTTTGCTAACTCGTTGTAGCTCGATCATAACAGTAATACACTAGGTAATTCAACAGTTGATCACTGAAACGCAATAGGCTTATTCCGGTGTTAGTTTTATTCAACTGTGAACTGTGGATTGTTTATAACGAAATTTATTTCCGAAATTAGTAACTTTTTATTCGTGAAGATGTAGAAGTTGATCAAGTATTGGCTGTCACGCGTTAAACCTACTGTGTGGTTAAACTTAAGTGCAGTACTGAAATCGACTGCAACAGTTATAAGATCATAAGGAAATAATGTCAGCTGTGAAAGGACTGGTAAATTCTGCATTAGCAAATAATAAAAAACATAGAAAACGGAAAAGGCAAAGCAGCTGTTTTGTGCCAGGATGTAACGCTGGCTATAAATCCTGCAAAAATAAAATATCACTCTTTGCTGTCCCCAAAATACCTGATATGTTGAGCAAATGGGATAAGGCAATTCCCAGAGCTGATAAGAAACTTGATGAAAGTTGTGTTGTATGTGCCTTGCACTTTGAATCTAAATTCATGGAGATGCATTATCGTTCCACTATTCAAGGTAAGGAAGTTCTAACATGCGGAGACAAACCATTACTCAAGCCTGACGCCATACCTACTATTTTCCCAAATTTACCGAAATATTTAAGTAAACCTTTACCAAACAAACGTTCTACAAGGATCCTGCACAATTAACAGTTTACTAAATTCAGTTTCATATGCAAATTGTCAAAAAAACTTTTTGAGTCAGTCCATTAAATTTATACTGGAAATAGTAACAGAGAGAAGACATTCAAATACAGTAATAATATAATTGTGATACTTCGGTTGTAATTGTGATTATACGTATGGATTCCAAATACTGCATGATTAGTTTTATATCCCACCTACTTTTATATCTGTGCTGATATACACAGTCATAGGTATTCTGCATATAATACTAAACTTGCAACATGTTTCTAATTTCTTAAAGAAACCGAACAAAATTATTGTGTTAACATGTACTGCATATCGGATACTCCTGAAGAAATGAAGCCTGTGCTGATACACATAACTAGGCATTCTTCGAACCAAGTTTGAAACAAACTGTTCAAGTGTAATTTTGTTATTTATTCATAACAAACTAATAGATTTAGATCTTGCATAATCTTACAGCTTTGTTTATTTAACTGCAACAGATTATGGTAAGCTTAACTATCCTAAAGATTCAGTAGTGTTAACTACCATTGCCTGCTATTGTATTTTCTTGTGGCTGTTAAAGGAAGAACATGAGCACAAATTTATTTCTCTCACATCAAAAGGAGATTATCAGTTAACTCTGCATCAGCCACAAGACTGTGTGAAAGTGCAATCAAAAGCAGGACCACAATTCATTATTACTTATTGCAGGGCTGGGAGTGAAATATGTGATCGAAAAGCAGAACATCTATTCAATGTTACATATTGAAAGGGGGAAATGTGCAGGTTGAATGGAAACAATTTTAGCTATGTAAATTTTTTCTGGTCGTGTAGAAAATAGATCTGTGAAGGCAGTACAAGAAGAGGTAAGCATGAAACAAATTCATAATAATATTTTTTATCACAAATGTTTAAAACCAGCATTCTGTGTCCCACTATTACATGGAAGTTGGCCATGTATTCTAATAAAACATCACTGCCTTGAACTTTAGCTTTGAGTCACCCTGAAATTTTTGTGCTTAATCTTTTCAGTAACAATTCATTAAGAATTTAATTCTCCTGACATGTATGCACATAGGCGTAGTGTGACCAATTTTTTTCTGGGGGGGGGGGGCACGGATAAGTGTAAACTGGTGTTTTCTTGTGTTGGGAGAGCATTTTTGAAAATATTTTTCCTGAAAAGGCACCTGTTCAGTTGCCATTGGTGCCAAACCTGTAAGGTGTGCCAGGATTTGTTGATTCACCTTAATGAATACAAAAAAAGCAACTCCTTTCGAAGCACCTCATGCATGGCCATCTTAGGGGTGGGCCAACGGGGCTGGTGCCCAGGGCCCCTAACGTCCCAAGAGTCTTATGGGTTTACATAAAGTTAAAATCTTTTACCACTCACCAGCAGGTTTTTTATTTAAAGAAAAGAAGAAACACCAATCCAGAAAGTTGGAAGTTTTTTTGCCTTTTTTTTTTTTAAACCTTGCTCATAGCTTCGATTTCCCGAGGAGGCAGGAAGAAAGTTCGGGTGGATCTTTTGTGACAAAATAAAAAACAAAGCCGGCATCCCTCCCGATCTTAAATGCGGGTGAGGCCTGAGGGCCACGCACAAATTGCATTTTTCGGAATCATTTTTTAACTTTTAAACCGTCATTTGTATTATATATATATGAAGAAGCGCACGTATATTTATCACTAGGGTTTGCTCACCTGGGCTACTTTTATATTTTTTTTACATCGTCGCTGTTTACACAAATAACTGATGGGGGGCTGCATATCCGCATTTTCGTCCGGTGTGTCATGTTTGAAAAGGGCGCTGGTTGGTATCTTTCTTCGGTTTCAATTTAATTTTCGTTTAATAATTTGTAAGATAGGGAAGAAATATTATATCTTCCAGCACCCATTTTCTTGTAATTTGCTGAACAACAAAATGTGAATGCAATTTGGTACACTTCATGAAGTTCTACAAATTTTGTCATGTACCATTTTTCCAGTGATCGAAGTGGCACAGAGCTACTGCCGATATGGTCGACACCAAGATTTTAAATCGAAAGCCATTCTGCTTCAGTATGTTAAGTGCTCTGCTGCTACACTAAAACTGTAGTGTAACAGCAGAGCACTTAACGTCTTTTCAGTCCCGGCTGCTAATCATTTTTCAATTTTGCCATTAAAAATATCATTTGCTGATTTTTGCGTTAAAATTTGTGCTTTCAACCTAATTTCTTTACGTAGTTTGTGACGGGTTTATAATTTATTACATACCAGGATGGGTAAACAATGTTTTTTTAACTGCCGGTATGCTCACTTCCATTTTTGTTAACTACCAGTATGCCATACCTGCCCACTTCGAACACGGCATTTTTCGTTCAAGTGGTATTTAAAAAGTTACTGGATATTGAATATTGCTTCTCATAGGGGTAACATGGTAATGGTGGTGTATATAATAATTCTGATACATTGTATATATATATATCCATATGTTGTATATGTTCTGTATATACATAATCGGGGGCCTCGAAAAATATGGCGGCCCAGGACCCCCAAAAGCGTTAAGACGGCACTGACCTCATGCTGTCATCTGATGATGAAACCCATCGTATAGCGTCTAAAAGGGGAAGTGTGCCGTGCGAACTCAAAAACTGCGTTCGAAATATGTCCCGCGGCGCTGCAGACGGTGTCTGTGTCAGAGAATGTGCCAGGGATCGCATTCCTCCTAAAATTCCTAATATTTTGTGACCCTCCTTAAATTCCTAAAATTATACCTAAAATTTGCTATTCTTCCTAAAATTTTCGTAAGCTTATTTATTAAAAATACAACCGTTATTAACGCCAATAAATTTACCATTACGGTAAGGTAAAAAGACCTGTTATTGTAGAAACACAGCCTATATGCTGTGCTGCTGAAGGAGGGGAAATGACGCCATCGAGATGCACTTGCTTTGGGGCGGGCGCTCCACTTTTGTGCCTTCGAGCAGTTTTCGAGAGTAACGAGATCAAAGGGAAGGGGTCATTTTCACCCCTGGTTTGCACTTTGCAGACGAACTCCGTGGCACGCAGAAGATCGTACTTTATTTTTGGACATGCCTCGTGGAACCTCTTTCTGCTGATGTTTTGTTATTGTAAACCACAGGTGGGTGGAAGCAAAGAGGAAACATGTGGTCTCGTTCCGTAACCTCCGGTAATGACGATGGGATGGTAGCTGACTGTTATCGTGGCAGGCAGTAGAGCACGTGATCATTAACCTTCGGTCGTGCGTCGGCGACAGCGACCTTCGATGCGCAATGTATCTCGGCTCCGACTCGCTTTGACTGAACTTGCGTGAGATGCGTATGATAGTTTCTGGTTTTGCGTCTTTTATGGTGTTCTCTGTGCTGTGTGCAGGTTCAGTTCTCTAGTGGTGACTTCCTTTTTTTTTTTTTTTTTTTCTATCTTCTAGCATCCTCGCAGCCAAACTTCGGGAAATTGTCTGGTTTTGCAATATTGGAACGTGTTTTTGTACTTCCCTTTCATTTTCTGGTTAGTAATACAAGTGTTTAAGATGCCTAAATCCAAAACGAAATTTCAAGATGCGTGGCTCGCCAAAGAATTGGACGGAGTGAAGTTGAAAGAATGGTGTTCTGCAACTGAAACAATATTTTCTGCTAAGTGTATATTGTGTTCAGAAATTTTCAATATTTCTAATAGTGGCTTTTCACAAGTAAAAGCGCATCATAAAGGGAAAAAACATTTGCAGAAATTTCAAAGTAAATTTCAAAATAAGTCCATCCTGTGAAAGCCTTTGGAGGACGGGTTCTTCAGCCCAAAACAAATATTAGTTACTGAGTCATGATTTACAGTTGGCTAAAGCCGAAGCATTATGGGCCATGAAAGTTGCTAAGGACAATATGTCTTTTGTTTCATGCACTGAAACAGTTGAACTTTTCAAAGAAATGTTTCCTGATTCTGCTATTGCAGCCAAAATGCAACTTAAAGAAAAAAGTTGCTTATGTGATATCACATGGATTGTCAAAATATTTTGAAAAGGATTTGAAAAAAGTCATTGCATCTAGTAGCCCAGGAAAGGTTACTATAGCATTTGATGAAACTACAAATACACAAGTGAAACGGTAGTTGGATGTGTATCTCAGGTACTGGTCTTCAGAAATAAATTCAGTTTCTTGCCGATACCTAACAAGCGTTTTTCTGAGTCATGCAACAGCAGATATTTTGCTAAAAGAAATTCTTGATGTGTTATCATCCTTCAATATTTCGTTGAACATAATTATTTGTGTATCCATGGACAGCCCAAATGTAAATAAGTGCTTTTTACGCAAATTCAATGAAGTTGTAAAACAAGAAACAGGCCAGAAATCTTTGGAACTAGGTTTTTGCAACCTGCATGTTGTTAGTAATGCATTTAAAAATTTTTTGACAAGCTTAAATATAGATTTTGACAAATTTGCTACTGATATGCATTACTTTTTAAAGAGTAGTGCTGCAAGACGAGAGGATTATAAATCTGTCGAGGATATAACATTGGTCACAGCCAAATTTCTTTTGCTTCATGTCAGCAACAGATGGTTAACCGTTGGTTCTGTAGCCCAGAGGCTCTTAGATTAATGGCAAAATATTACAGAATATTTTTTAAACTTCTTGCCATCTCAAAAAATATTTGAAAAACAACTACGCAATTCGGCAAGGTATAAAAGAATTCACTGTTTCCTGAAAAATGAGCTAACTCCTTGCTATTTAGCATTAATTTCATTTTCACACCAAAATTTTGAAAAGTTTTCATTATGTTATCAAAGTGAAGAACCAAAAATACACCAGTTATATTCTGATTTAAATACTTTAATGAGAAATGTTATGGCTCAGTTTATCCAAGATGATGTTATTGCAGGGAAATTTGGAGAAGACCTAAAGAATGTAGATTTTGAAAACAAAAATTCATGGAAAAAACTAGGGGAGTTAGAAGTTGGTATGAAGACAAAAAATCTCCTCAGGAATGTTCAGGAGACCAGGCAGAAATTATTTCTCTTAGATGTAAGATCATCACTAATTGCAACCACAAAATATTTAAAGTCAAATTTGCCATTCTGCAATCAAAAGCTAAGAGACATAGAAGTTTTAAAGGTAAAAGAACCAAAGAAACAGTCAACTCAACTTTCAGTCACTGAAGGACTTTCAGAAATAACCAGAATTTCAAGTGTTTTGCATCTTTCTGAGGAACAAATTGATAGAGTAAGAGAAGAGTGGAAACTTTTAAATTGCGATAAGCCAACTCTAGATGAACTAGTGAAATTTTCAGAGGAAGGGCATATTCCAGTGCGGATTGATCATTACTGGCGTAATATATTTAGTATTAAAGACTCTAGCGGAAAAGAAAAATACTCAAATCTTGCTAAACTCATCAAGTCAATTTTAGTTTTACCTTATTTATGGTAATGCTGATGCAGAAAGGGGATTTTCGGTTAACACTGTTCTGTTAAGGAAGGACAAGGCTAACTTAAAAGACTCAACTATAACATCATTAAGAATAGTTAAAGGGGTCATTAAACACTATGGATGTGTAAGTAAAGTTCCCATAACAAGAAATTTGTTAAATAGTGTTCGTGATTCACATAAATTTTATAAAGAGTATGTTGATAAGCTGAAGGAAGAAGAATCACAAAAGGTAAAAGAAAGGAAGCAGAAAGAGGGAAAATAAGGAAAAGCAGCTAGAGAAAAAAGAAAAGCTGAGTTTGATGACAAAATAAAAGAAAATGATGCAGAAATAAATAGGCTTAAAAAAGATAAAGAAGCCTCCCTAGCAGTAATTCAAGAGGGAACAGAAAGAATTAGAAAAGCTGTAGAAAAACAAAATACTGTTGAAATAGCAGTTGCCTCTAACTTGATCATACAAGGTTCAGCTGAAATAAAGAAAACTGAAAGTAAATTAGTTGTGGTGGAAGCAGAAAAAGATAGGTTTATCAGGAAAAGGTTAAAACAATAATATGAAAAAAGTAATTCAGTGAACAATTGTACATAGTTCTTGGTTTTCAATTACCTTTTTAGGATATTATAATTTAATGTGAAACCTGAAAACTTTACTGTGAAAATCGTGAATTGCTTCTGGTTCAACACCATATTAATGTTCAAAGTGAAACTTGAATATGGTAAATATACTTGAATATGATAATAACACGTGAAAAGATAAGAACTGAACATTAGAAGTAAATCATACTTAAACTTTAGACGTTATGCAAAAAATTTGGGTGTGAACTTCGACCATATATACTAATGGACTGCGCATTGGCAATAGCTGCATCAAAGCCGCCATGGCTCAAACATTGGGCACGTCATCATCAGACTCCAAATTTCGTGTAAAAATGCTGTTATGATTACTAATTTACGCTGCAGAACTTCAGTGTTTTCGGTGTATTCTGTGAATGCGCCTCATATATAATGAAAACTCTTCAGGTAAGTTTACTTATGAGCTACATACATGCATGATCGGGTTGTTTACATTTCGTGATTTATAATGTGATGAACATTTGCGAAGAATTTGGAACATGCATTCCATTTTTTTTTTCCTTAAGTTACTATATTTTTATATCAATAGCTGCAAGTTTCTGGTTAAGTAATTGAACTTTGTTGACTTAGGTATTTATTTCGTTTCTTACCCATGAAAAATCATAGAACTTCCTTTACTATATCGCTCAGAGCAACCATAAGCACAGCAGGTGTAACCCATCTTTTTGACTGATGTCATGTGATTTTATGTTGGAGCCAGAAATTTTGATGTCATGCGCAGTCTATCCGTATATATGGTTGAAGGGTGTGAAGCAAACTCTTTACAATGTATACAAAGTTGTTTTACTAGATGTATACAAATATACATCTAGTTTTTATTGAAAAACACTCCTAAAATTTTCCTAAAATTTTTCTAAAAATTCCTAAAATTCCTAAAATTCTTACCTAAAATTTTCCAGAAGTATGCTATGATCCCTGATGTAACCCAAACAACGGGGGTTGAATTAGGATGTAAGTGTACGATTTTCTTAAGTGTGCTATTATGGAAACACCTTTTACGGTTCAGTGAAATGTCTTAAGTCTGCCGTAGAGTGCAGCTTCGTCGTCAATTTAATTTACAATAGAATTCTACATGATTTAAATTGATATGCAACCTCCTCGAAGAATGCCTACTAAAACGATAACAAATGGCGTGGATGTGCCAAGTAAAGACGTGCTGTTTGGAAAATTTAAATATATCACTCAGTAGCGGCTAGTGGTAAGCTGAGATGGAGGGCCTGCATTCAAATTTTGTAGATATCACTTCGAAAGCTAAGTTACTGAACCTGCTGATGCTGTCCCTTTAATAATAATTTATATATGTACTCGTAGAAATTAATATTTAGTTTTTATATTTAGCAACTGATAGGGAAATTCTAGAGATAACCGATACCTGAATTAGGGAACAGATATCAAGGAGTGGCCATATTTATGAAGAAAATAATCGGCGTATAAAACTTGGTTTGATGCATTATTTCTTAAAAGAAAAGTGTTTGGCATATTTTGTAGTCACAAATCATTTTAATGTGAACTTCGGAATCATAGTGCTATCCAGTATTTTCGTGTATATTTCCTCATTGTTTACCTTGTGGAGAGGTACCCATGCATACAGCATACACCGGTACTGCTGGTAATAAATAAGGGCGTCTTCCTCTCCCTTCCTACTTCGCTTCTGTGTCACTTCGTATTGGGCGCTCTAGCCTAAATCTCCTAGTTTCCTATTTCTACGGGTTGTTTAAGACCTGGGGTCAGACACTCCCTAAAATCCTCTACATATGATCGTTTGATCATCACCCACGCATACACCATTGCACGTCAAAGAAATTAGTTCCACATACATTCCATGCAGGACCCTTATCCTAACGATCTTAACATGATGCTAACGATCCTAACATGACGCTCATTAATCAGTGCATCCTTTCAGTTGTTACGCATAGAGCAGAGACATGGACCTCAACTAAAACAGATATCATCAACTTTATGAAAAATGCAGTTGCATTAGTGCTTCCAAACTGTATTTCAATATGATGCTTATAGAGAAAAAGGCCTTTTAATACTTCGTTGCTAAAAAGCTGCAAAGCATAGCTTGCCCTCATTTTCTCAAAGTTATTCGGGTGAATATGAACGCGTGTAATTTTTGGCATGGCTTTTAGAGTAGTTATGTCAGAGTCCTTCCTCCATGCTGCTTCAACATGCTCTGGTCTTGCTTCTCCTTCGGGCAGAAGAAAACCTCTGGTAACAAATGCGTTCCGTACACATTTTATTAAGTGAGGAAAATTTGATATGAAATGTAAACTTCTAGAACAATCTGTAGGATGCATAATGCTGTATTTAGTTCCAGAACAATCTGCTGATATACCAAATGTCTTCCACATATTCCTGTTCCAAGAAGCCCCATCACACGTAATGAAATCAACAAACAGACCTGCATTTTCAGTGAGAATAACAGCTTCAATAATTAATTTTGCAAGCAAAGTTCCACTTATATTGTTACTTGTGGCAAAAACGCCAATTATTTGGGTCCAATCTCCATTTAATGGCTGAAACACCATTACCAGTCCGTGATTACATGGGGTATGCTTAACAGTTTCTGAAGTGTATGGCCCAATATCAACAAACCCTAATATTTCACCAGATGAATTTGCTTACAGTTTTTCTGTAAGCTTCACTTCATCTATTAATATACCACCATGTCTTGCAAAAGGCTCCATTTCACTTGTTTTCTTTGAAATAGTTTCAAACGTCAGTGCATTGAATCCAAAACCACTGTTGTAATTTGAAATATACTTTCTAATAGTTGTTCTATTAGGTAGGATCATGATTTTGTGTTTCCGTATGTGCTCGTAGAATTTTGGACTTTTTATGTGCATTAGTAAGCATTCAAGTAACCATTCCTTGGTATATGACATACCTCTTGCAGATTTCCTTTTTGCTGCCTTATAACAATGAATAACCATTTGCTGCTGCTTAATGGGTAATTTAGCTATTTTTTCATTAATGGAAAGTTCTGTAAAATTCTTATTTTTGTTTTGGATTTTTTTTATGTAATCAGAGAGCGAAATAACTCGTTTCTTCAGCCTGTTGATTTTCCGAACTTTATTCTGATACTTATTTTTAAATGTAGCCTTTTTTCTATGATAAGCTATTTTGTGCAAAAGTAAGCGCCGCAGATACTTACATTTGAGGCAAGTCGCTGTTGTTCCTTTCCTTACACATTTTTTGCTGTACAAATTATTCTCAAAAATAACTCCACTTTCAAGGTACTTCCTGTTATTTTCAAATTCTGAAATGGAGCCTGCACCATGACATATTGTTAGCCTATCAGTGTCTCGAATAATGGAATCTAATTCATCTTTAGAAGTAATATTAGAAACTGTGTTCATTTTTAATCCACGTAAATACACTTCACAGGTAAACTCTGGTTCACTTTCGGTTACAACAACCAGTTTTTCAGTTGTCAATGAATTTGACAATTCACATTTGAATGAATGAACATGGAAAATTATGCACTTTGAATTCATCATCATCATCATTGTCAACCATTATCAATCCACTGCTGGACGAAGGTCTCCCCAAGTTTCCTCCACAACGGTCTGTCTTGTGCCAGTCTCCTCCATGTCACTCCCGCATACTTTCGAATTTCATCCACCCATCTCCCATGTGGTCTTCTTCTGGGTCTTTTCCTGTCCCTTGGAATCCAATCTAAAATTTCGGCTGTCCATCGATGATCTGTCCTTCTGGCAGTATGTCCAGCCCATTGCCATTTCAGGGATTTAACTCTGATCATGATGTCTTCCACTCTTGTCATTTTTCGGATCCACGAGTTCCTCTTCTTATCTCTCCTGGTTACACCAAGCATGCACCTCTCCATGCTGCTTTGAGTTGTCTGCAGCCTTTGTATGTCTCTTTTAGTTAAGGTCCACGTCTCTGCACCATACGTAAGCACTGGAAGGATGCATTGATCAAACACTTTTCTTTTAAGACATAATGGCATATTGCTCTTGAACATTATGCTGTTTCTTCCAAAAGCTCTCCAGGCAAGTTTTGTACGCCGATTAATTTCTTCATCAATGTGACCCTCACTTGATATCTGCTGTCCAAGATAAACATACGTATCTGTTATTTCCAGTTTTTCTCCATCAATCGATAAATCTTCATTTCTTGTAAAAGCATTGAACATCACTTTTGTCTTCTGAAAGTTCATTTTTAATCCCACTTCTTTACTCTTGTCAGCAAGTTCCTGGATCATACTCTGCAGCTCTGATGGGCTAGTTGCAAAAATGACTACGTCATCAGCAAAACGAAGGTGGGTTAGATAATCTCCATTAATCTTTATCCCCTTGTTTTCCCAGCTTAGCGACTGAAAAACACCCTCCAATGTGGCATTAAAGAGCTTCGGAGATACGGTGTCACCTTGTCTCACTCCCTTTCCAATTTTTATGTGTGTTGTATTTTCAAACAGCCGAATCTTTGCACTTGCATTTTCATAGATAATATTAATGTATGCATCTTCAATACCGCAGGTTTTCAGAGCCATTGTAACTGCTGATGGTTTCACCGAATCAAAGGCTTTTTCATAATCGATAAAAGCCATGCACAATGGAAGTTCATATTCCCTCGCTCTTTCAATTAGTTCTCTCAGCACGTGGATATGATCTATTGTGCTGTAGCCACTCCTGAATCCAGCTTGTTCTCTCGGTTGAGCCATGTCCAGTGTTACCTTCAAGCGGTGTGAAAGAACTTTAGTGAAGATTTTATAAACTACTGATAGGAGGCTGATAGGTCTGTAGTTTCCGAGATCCTCAGTGTCACCTTTCTTATGTAGCAGGATCATTGTAGCGGTGTTCCAATCCTCAGGAATCTTTCCTTCATTAAGGCATCGAGTGAAAATTTGGGCGAGTACTGTTTCGATTTCTCCACTTGCTTCTTGTATGATGTCTACAGTAATTCCATCTTCTCCTGGAGCTTTTCCTCGCTTCATGTTCTTGATTGCATGTGCAACTTCTGCTGGAAGGACTGGAGGAACTCTGGTACTGGTATCTTTCATGATGTCTGGAGTGCATATATCATCCCTTTCATACAATTTGGAGTAGAAATCTTTCACTCTTGTCAAAATTTCGCCTCTATTTCTTGTTACAGAACCATCTTCTTTTCTCAGTGCCATAATCTGTTTTCTTCCCTTACTGAGATGTCCCTTTGCTATCTTTAGGCTTTGGTTGTTTTCAATTGCTTTCCTCACTAGTTCACAGTTGAATTTCCTTACGTCTTCAGTGATACTTTTTCTTACTGTCTTGCATAGCTCTATATATTCCACTTTGGAAGTCACATCTTCTTTAGTTGTCCTCATCTCTCTTCTTTTTTGAATCAACATTTTGGTTTTTCCTGATAATTTGTTCACATGCAACTTGTTCTTAGACCCAGCTAATTTTGTTGCTGTTTCCATAAGAGCTTTGGTTACTTTTCTGTTAACTTCAGAGATGTCCACTTCTTCCGATGTTAGGCCTTCTAAAGCAGAGAACCTGTTCTTCAGTTCTAACTTGAAGGTATTATAGTGTTTTTTAAGGTTGGTTATGTCAATAGATTTTGTTTGTCTTATGAGCTTGCCACGTTCAAGTTTAGTGTTGAGGTGCATCTTACATCTCACCAATCTATGGTCACTACCTGTGTTGAACTTGTTTAGCACACTGCAGTCTTCTATGACGAATTTTTTGTTACACATAATAAAATCAATTTCACTTGTCGTCCCATTTGGATGTCTCCATGTCCATTTTCTGTGTGGCTTTTTCTTGAAGAAGGAGTTCAAGATGAAAAACCCTTCTGCCTCTGCAAACTCAACGAGAGTATTTCCACGCTGGTTTCTGTTGCCATGACCGAATTTACCTACTGAAGTTTCATTCTGTTGCCGTTTCCCTATTTTTGCATTGAAATCTCCCATAATTATTTTCAAGTGCTGCTTACCTTTATTATTTAGATGACAAATTTCCTCATAAAATTCTTCAATTTCTTCTTCAGGATGACTTGTGGTGGGTGCATAAGTTTGAATAATCTGAGCCTGCTATCTTTTCGAGAGTTGGATAACAAGTCGTGCAGCTCTGTCAGAGGAACTTTCAACTTCTACAACTTTATCCTTCAGTTTCTTGTTTATTATAAATCCAACACCACTAGTTCTGCCAGTATCTGTCCCACGATAGTAGAAGAGATGTCCACTTTTCAGTTCGACGAGATCTTCTCCTTTTCTCCTTACCTCTCTTAGCCCCACGATGTCCCACTTGATCCTTTGTAGTTCCTCTTCCAATTCAAGAAGCCTTGAATCAGAAGATAGGGAGCGTCCATTGTAAGTAGCCAAGGTCAGCATCAGATGGCTGCCTAGTCCGGTCCTCCGGGTATTCTTAGCACCCTCTGCCTTCATGTCGCACTGGCCGCTGCCTTGGCCAGGTACATTCCAGCTGCCGGAGACTGAGGGCCAAGATTTAAGTTGTGGAATCATTTTGGAGGGATTTGGCCATAACTCACCACGCTGGCCAAGCGGGTTGGCGAGTGTGGGATAGAATTTCCTCTGATCCCGATGGTATAGTTATACCGCTATTGGCGGTCGTCAGAGCCCCTTTAGTGGGAACAGGATGCACCACGAGAAGGCGGGGTTGACATTTGTCAAGGAGAGGCTGTGACTTTGAATTATTAGCAGGTATTTGCTTACCCCAAAATTCTGAAGGAAGGTTGATATTCAGAAGGCAGTTCAGTGTAACTCTATGGGAAGTAAATTCCAAGCTATTTAAATTACCATCAGGCTTATCATCGGTTTCCCTAACTTTCCTCTTTTTTGCCAGAGGTTTTGATAAATAATGGGGAAGGTTTGGAAATATTGTTGGAATTGCATCTGGTGTCAAGATGGGCCGATCTCTGGGTATTAACACAGTCTCCTCGTTTATTTTATGCACAAAATTTCGAACCACAAATCTCTCATCAAAGTGCAGTTCACATACAGCACTACATTTGTCTAAGTTTTTATCTGCACGGGGAATCAATTTTTGCCATTGCTGTAAAAGTTTATCATTTTTGGGTATTCCAAAAAGCGACAGCTTACTGTTTTTGTACTGAGTATTGCAACCTGGCACAAAACAATGGTTATTTCTCTTCCGCATAATGAACTAAGTATAACTTATATACAATATTTAGGTAATCCACATTCCTTCTAAAACATAACACGTCTTCGTCTAAATCGCCGCTCTTTTCACTGTAAGCAACACGAATTTAGTTTCCCGCTTCACTCACATTAAGAAAGAGGGAAGGGAAGGCGATCGCAGCCCCATCTACGAAGGAGACAAATTTCGGTATCCACGCCAATCATTACGCATGCTAGGCGCTCGGCACACTTTACCTTCTAGACCCAGCGTAAAGAGGACTGCATGCTATTGCGCATGAATTTCTGCTGGAAAGCAGTCATAACAATGATGGCTATTACGTAGTGTTCCCTTCGCTGTATATCACACTTTATGGCATTTAAAAGGAGAACGACTAATTAGTTTTTCCAATTTTTAAGTGGGGAGAGGGGGGCACATGCCCTACTGTGCCTTCCCCATGTTACGCCTGTGTGTATGCTACATTAATAATTTCCTTTTTTTTAAGGGTAAAAATAGTTTACAAGGACTGCATAGAATTATCCCATTTAGACAGACTCCATGAACACCCACTTCTTAATTTTTACCGTATCAAACTTTTTACTTAAGGTGCAAAACAATTTTCCTCTCTTCACTGCAAACCCATTTGAATAGCAAATTTAATCACATAATTATTATAAGGTGAAGAAAAGTAAAGAAAAATGTTATAATTATTTTTCTTTAAAAGAATGTCATCATATACATTCAGGTTTTGTATATTTACTTCTGTTCAGTATGATTCATTTTGTTTATCGTATCACAGGCAAAGTTTTTTTAGGAATGATTTTTATAAATGGATTACAGTTGGTATATTATTAGAAAATAGACCAATTTTAAAAATAGTAATCGCATTTGTTGTATTCTATTTTTAACTCATTAAAAGGCTTCTTTTCAAAGCCACACTCTGCAACTAAATGGAAAGCATTAAGTTTCAATATTTATTTTGATCCCATGTTCTTACCAAGAAATTTAGTCACTCATTGCTCAAAAATGAAGTACATTATTAAATAATTTTAAGTTTTTAGGTTACTGAATTTCAAGACCTATTTGGATTATTGGAATGCAAATTATAAAGCCCATGTCTCATTGAGAAAATATTTCCCCCTTTTTTTTCCGGTAAGGTTTTGAGGGGCAAAATATTTTCTTTATTTTAATTTTTACTTTATACTGTAAGTTGATGTTTCAGTGATTGTAAACTGCATATTGGTCTCCAGTGTTTTTGCATAATGTAACCTATGTATGACTCTAAAACTTCCGAAATATCTAACATTAATGTTGACGTTAGCACAATGCAAAGCTTAACTTAAACTACGATACCCTTATTAATGAATCTTGAGCACCCCGTTCGTTCTTTTTTTTTTTTTTTTTTTTTTTTTTTTTTTTTTGGGTGAGGGGGTGGTGAAAGAGGTGTGTCGATTATTTCGTAAATACTTAAGTTATCTGCTTATAAAATATCGTTCAAGGAGTACACATAATGCTGACGAGCTGGGTGTGTGTCATAGAAAGATGTGCATTCTCATCGTCCTTCCTCCCGAAAAGCGACGTGACATCCGATCGCAGCGCCATCTACCGCTTTCATGATTGCGGGCAGCAAGTTTTTCTGCGAGCACGACACACTAATTCTTCTAGGCACTGTAGTAATACTTTCAAATTCCGTATTTCTACATGCTCTTGACAAGTAATTACGCCGCCCCGGTGGCGCAGTGGTCTAAGCGATGGCCTCTTATCATTCGTCCGAACGGGGTCCGGGTTCGAATCCCGGTGAGGCGTGGATGTTGTGTTTGTCTTACGGCATTGGCTCTCTCCCTTCCCTGGAACCAGTGACTCTAAATTAGTGACGGGCGACTGCTTATAGCCCATTGAGTTGCTCACGGTGGTCGTTAAACCTACAATAAAAAAAAAGTAATTACTGTTATCGATATAAATTTAAACTCCATTAAGAACAAGGTTTGCAATGTTCTGTCAACAGTCACCAGTTCAAAAACACTGAAAACAGAATAATCAATAATTACCAATTCAAAAACACTGAAAACAGAATAATCAATAATTACCAATTCAAAAACACTGAAAACAGAATAATCAATAATTACCAATTCAAAAACACTTTTAGGAACAGAATGTTCAAAAATTACAAATTTGTTATTGACAGAGTATTGAAAATGGGTCCTGGAAATAGTCCAAGTGAAACGAAATGTCGGTAAATGTGTATATTAGCGTCCTAAATTATTTCGTCGGAAAAAATTTTGTACCTGGAAAAAAGTGCAACGTACAGATTTTAGAGTATGTAAAATAATGGCAAATTGTGCAGAAATTTTAAGTGTGTTAAAGATTTTTATCGTAATATTTACCTGTAAGTGTGATTTTAAGAAACGCCGCGGTAAGCCTAACGCATCACGCACGAACCTTCCTTTTAACGATGCGTTGCTTCGTTAAAAGGAAGGTTCGTTGTTGGCAGGAGAGCGATAAACCTTGTAGTGATACGCTACAGAAAATAGGTCCAGACTATCCACCATGTATTTTGTTGTTGAGAGGGAAAACCTCTGATTTGCAAAAGATATGTATCAGTGAGATAGAAACTGACCTGCGAAAAAAGTATTGGCAGGAGAACCAAAAGTTATTCTTCCCCAGTTTCTTGTACAACATAGAAAGACATATTCGTGCGTTTTATTTGGAATCAGGGAATCACTTATGAAAGAACGAAACATTTCTCAACATCTGCTTTAAAAACTGACAAAACATGAACGAACTATATTCTGTATCGTATAACACATGATGATTCCCTCCCCTGCAGGGATGGAGCCATAAAATTTTCAACGGGGGGAGGGAGCGATTTATGCCTCATATATATACACTGCTGGCCACCCAAAATGCAACACCAAGAAGGAAATGTCCGATTGGACTGAAATTCGCAGCAGGCATCTCCCGCGAGAGGACATGCAAACGATTAACATTGCAGGGCATATGCAAATCATGTGCGCCCGGCACCCACCGAGAAGCACTATAAGAATGGTGCACAGAAGGCGGGGTGAAAGTGTGTCCTGATGCCTCGTCGCAGAATACGGCAGTCATTCCAGCACGTTTCGGAGTTCGACAGAAGACGAACAGTGGCTTATCGCGACAGCGGTTTATCGTACCGAGACATCGGCGCCCGTGTGGGATGACATCCAGCCACAGGCGAGTATGGATTCGGTGGGTGCAGAAGGGACCGACGTGAGCGATTGCCGCGGCACTCCACCGAACGAGAGGACCGGCATGTTGTGCGGCGGGCATTGACTGCTCGCACCGCCACATCACGAACGTTAGCGCAGGAATTAGGGTGTCTTGCGCAGCAACCTCTATCAGCACGTACCGTTCGACGTCGTCTGCAGGAGCGGGGAGCCCATTGTTCCGATTACCATTGACGTTGCACCACCGGCGAGTGCGGCGGCAGTGGGTCATTCAACGCCGCACCTGGACAATGGAGTGGCACGACATTGTCTTCTCCGACGAATCCCGCTTCTGCCTGCAACACCACGATGATCGGATCCACGTGTGGCGGCGACAGACTATGACGCCTGCATTGTGCATCGTCATACCGGGCCGTCGCCTGGCGTTAGGGTTTGGAGCGCAATTGGATATGACACCCGCACTCCTCTGGTACGCTTCGCCGGTACATCTCCGACGGTTTTAGTCCTCGTTTACCTGCAGGACAATGCGCGCCCGCACGTGGCACGCATCGTGCAGGAATTCTTCACGGCCCACCAGGTGTCATTGCTGCCGTGGCTCGCCTATTCTCCCGATATGTCGGACACGTCTGGTCGCTGATCGGCAACCGAGTGGCCCGGCAAGCACCACCCGCGGCTACGCCTGATGAACTGTGGAAGCAGCCTGGACCGACATACCCCAAGCCCACATTGCCGCCCCGGTGGCGCAGTGGTCTAAGGCGCTGGCCTCTGATCATTCGTCCTTAAGGGGTCCGGGTTCGAATCCCGGTCAGGCATGGATGTTGTGTTTGTCTTACGGCACTGGCTCTCTCCCTTCCCTGGAACCAGTTACCCTAAATTAGGGACGGGCGACTGCTTATAGCCCATTGAGTTGCTCACGGTGGTCGTTAAACCTCCAATCCAAAAAAAAAAAAAGCCCACAACCAAAGCCTCTTCCGTTCGATGCCGCGGCCGTTATTGCCAGCCATGGGGGCCTCACGAACTATTGATGTCCACGTGTTACGCAAGTCGCACGGGCCTGTAAGCTCAATCGTTTCATCTTTGTATCTGTTGTTATGTGTCCAGTAAATCTGGCTTTGCTATCTCGTGTCCTTCTTGGTGTTGCATTTTGGGTGGCCAGCAGTGTATATATATTATTAGAAAACCGCCGTCGCTTGCCCTAAACAAAGCTTTTCCTTGACTTCCGCAGCACTTTGAAGTGTGACAACTGATGAATCTGCCCTTTTTTATTTCATTTTCTTATAAGAGGTACCAAGTAAGTTTTGTAAGTCAAGCTGTTTTGGTATTTTTTGAAACCCGAATCCTTTTCAAGTGCTTTTTTGCAATTGTTGTAACCTCGCTGAGCGAAGGTGGCCTCGTTTTTTTCGTAGTCTGATGAAAACATTCTACACGGAAAACAAAAGGCGGAATCTCTATTTATATTATATGCAAGCCATGGGAACATGTTATACTAATATGTCTGGAAGCTTCTTTGTTCTTTACCGTATTTTTTTGTGGGAACTGTTTTAATATAGGCTGTTTGGATTGATCCAAAAGTGAAGTTGCTATATCAAGCTCTCCGAGTTCAACATTTTTTGTCTTACGACTATGTGGTCCTTCCAGTGTTTTATTTTCACAAGCATTGCGTTCATAAAAAATTTCCATTGAATCACTACAAGCACTTAAAAAATCCTCGTTGATTCCTAATGATTCACCACGCTGTTGATGAAGTTGAAGACTTCTGATAACCATTATCCGCTTTGTAGGCACTATCGCATAATTTACTTTTTTTCTGATTAATACTTGTTCGAAAAAATCATGGATTGATCGTTTTGCGGACATGTTATTTCAAACTTTGGTTTGGGAAGAAATACCTCACTTTTATGTATCATGCACAATACGTGCAAAAAAAGTATATCAAGCAGGAAAATTTGATTTTCCACCAGCACGAGAAAGAAAACGAGTGTAACTACTAACTTACCAAGAGAAATTTCGCTCACTGTTTGGTGGTAATTGACACCGATCACTGTCTGCTGTTTTCGACGATCGTGATAACGCCCACTAATTGTCATAGACTGCGAGGGCGGTGATGGGTTGGCAGAGTGAGGCTTATTCAACTTTTCAACCCGCTGGCATCGGATTGGTGATGTTCTTTGAACTTCCAGCCGGTCTTCGACATCTGTGCGCCAAAGCGGTAGCCCAACATGCAAGTAAGATTTCCCATCTGAGTCATGGATCGTCGTTGGAGGAACATAATGCTACCCTTCTCCCATTACCACAAGAACATGCAGCTCCGATAGTAAAGTGTACTACACTTTCTTCATTTATCCAAAATATTTGGAGGGGGTGGGGGTGGGGGGGGGCTCGCACACACCCGGTGGCGCCGTCCCTGCTCCCCTGGCAAGAACATACGCGGCTGCACTTGTAGTCATCCACGCGTGAATTACACGCCGCAGAGATTCTTCCTTTCAACGGAGCAAAGCTTGACATTGTCGTGGTAGCGATGCGTTAGGCCAAGACCATCTTTATACCTCACAATATTTATCTGTTAGTGCGGTGCTGTGAAGAGCCTAACCACGGCATCGCACTAACAGGTAAATATTACGATAAAAATCTTTAAAAGACATTTAAAACTTGAAATGTCTGCACCATTTGCCATTAATTTCCATAATCTCAAATCTGTACGTCGCACTTTTTCCGGGCACTAACATTTTTCCGACGAAATAATACATTTCCGATTTAATCTACACATTTACCGGAATATCACTCCTGTCGGTATTACCATATCACTTGTCTGAAAATGTAAAAATTGCCTGTTACAGTAAAGCATTAATTACTACTACAGAGCGCGCGTTTCAATTCTGCCTGTTTTACAAGAGTACTGAAGACTACAGAAATTTCACAATTATTTCTGTCTAAAACATCATTGATCGAATGAAAGAGGCGACTACGTTATTGCGGTGGATTGAATGCAATGTGAAACTATGTGGATTTCTTTTCTATCTTAATTCCACATGAAATGATATGACCTGCATTAAGAATCCCTTCCTCTGCTTTGATGCATCGTGAATTTTTTGTAGCGTCCACAACTTTCATTATCTCAAGGATTGAGAGTGTTAAACCAGCCATTCCTACATACGACTTCACGGAAACACGTGCACCGTTATCCGTACTAACAGAAGTTTGTTTACGTTTCCGCAGCGCCCCTATAATTTATTTAGGTTGCTAATTGCATTCTAATGGTAAATAAGCAACGAACATAAGCGATGATAAACAAGTGGCTAAGCTAACAGCGCGAAGCAAGATATCAAGTGAAATTGAAATGTGCTTACTGCGATAAGGCCAAGGAGGTTAGGATATTTCTGGAGATGCCCTGGTTTCTTAACCGTGAAGCCACAAGGGCCGCCCCGGTGGCGCAGTGGTCTAAGCGATGGCCTCTGATCATTCGTCCGGACGACTAGCGTCTCGCGACAGAGATATACACATGTATCGAGTTATCTCATTGGCAGCAATAAAATCGGCACCCAGCAATTGGCGACCGGCACTGAAACGGCACTTGTTGTTTACAGACGCTAGTGTTCGTATACGTCGTCGAAGTCGTGACACAGGTTGTTTACATCTTAGTTAACATTAGTTTCTTCATTGGCGGCTGTCGGCACAAATCGAACAATTTAACCTGTTTGCAGTATACATCCAAATATAAAAATGGCTATTCTTCCACAAACGGTCGCATTCCTCATTTCTCACAGCTAAGACAGCGGAACGCTAGAACAGCTCCGCGAGCAATCTACTGTTTTCGATCTGGCAATGCATCTGTTGTTGTTTACATTCGAATGCAAACATTATGGGGGATTATCTTTGCATTCTGTTCTTATTTTTTTATTCATCATGATTAGTAACGTTGGTTTCATCAAAAAAAGATAGAAATATTTCGTGTACTAAATGAAAACTATAACTGAGATGTTGAAAAAGAACTAAAAAAAATGAACGATCTTATCGCTATATACGTTGGGAGACTGATAAAAAATTATACTTTCGTATTTACAATAAGTATTTTAATTCGTACTGAGAAATATATAGCAAAAGACAATTAAAGAAGAAAAGTAGCGATATTTATTACCATTCGTGATTCCTTATTATTTCAAGGGTGGGTAGCGAACCATATCTTTCACACCATGATATGCATGTTTTTCTATCTCGTACGACATCGTTAACGAGACTATACAAATTCCATTGAGGCATTATAAAATAGAACAGACCAATTCAACGACAACTTCATGGAATTTTTACACTATCGAAGGGTAATATGAACGGACAACTTCATATTTACTGAGCGTTGCCAGATCAAAAACAGTAGATTGCTCGTGGAGCTGTTCTAGCGTTCCGCTGTAAACAACAAGTGCCGTTTCAGTGCCGGTCGCCAATTGGTGGGTGCCGGTTTTATTGCTGCCAATGAGATAACTCGATACATGTGGATATCTCTGTCGCGAGACGCTAGTCGGACACTAGATGGAATTTTTACAACAAAAAATTCCATTTTTCTAGATGGAACGACAACTTCATGGAATTTTTACACTATCGAAGGGTAATATGAACGGACAACTTCATATTTACTGAGCGTTGCCAGATCAAAAACAGTAGATTGCTCGCGGAGCTGTTCTAGCGTTCCGCTGTAAACAACAAGTGCCGTTTCAGTGCCGGTCGCCAATTGGTGGGTGCCGGTTTTATTGCTGCCAATGAGATAACTCGATACATGTGGATATCTCTGTCGCGAGACGCTAGTGTCCGAACGGGGTCCGGGTTCGAATCCCGGTGAGGCATGGATGTTGTGTTTGTCTTAAGGCACTGGCTCTCTCCCTTCCCTGGAACCAGTGACCCTAAATTAGGGACGGGCGACTGCTTATAGCCCATTGAGTTGCTCACGGTGGTCGTTAAACCTCCAATCAAAAAAAAAAAAGAAACCACAAGGTGTGGAAATTTGCCATTGTTTACATGATGCCTATGTAATTTCATCTGTTTGTGTTTTGGAATTCCGTGGTTTTTTGTTATAGAAATCGTGTTAATATCAAACCGGAATGAATTATACTTCTTACACAAGTGTAGTTTACAATTTTAACGTTATGTTATGTTTAGAATTTGCACTAATGCTCGTGTATTTCAATTTAAAATAAAAATGAGAAGGAGCCTCGTAATAATTAAGAATTTTATAAATTCAGCATTTTCTTACACATTGGCAACAGTTTGCAAAGCGAAATTGGAAACATTTGCGACGAAAGAAGGCAATTCGGCCAACACAAAATGCATTGCAATAGCCTTGAAAATCATGAGCTTTCCCACACTTTGACGGCCGTCGCTCGCGGTTATAGGATTCACGCAAAATGGTACTGCTTCATTAACAAGGGCATCTTCAGATATCTTATTCTAACCTCCTTGGATAAGGCTGTCAAAGACGCAGCTGCGCAAAGCCGCAAACGTGTTCATACTAGGTAATAAGTAGTTCTCAGAATTTTCATTATTTTTACATCAGGATGAAGGTCACAGGTGAGGCAGGAAGTGCAGATAAAGAGGCGGCGATTATTACCGGGGCCGTCGAGATCTTGAAGGAACGAAGTGACTGACGTGATCTCGACGGCCCCGTTATTACGTAACTGCCGCATGTACATAACTTGGGGTGTTACTGTATTTTATTGCTATTTCATATTCATTTCACATGAAAATCATCTTCAGATTCATCCTATGTTTTCCCATGAAACTGGACAATAATGGTACAGTTCATAAAATTATTTGCTCATCTTTATCTTTACGAAAATAAGTCAGATGTTGTACTCAATCATGTCCTCATTTTGAAACGAAGTTGGCCTCAATTTTGCAGTGGAATTGAAGACAACGTGCCATTTTGTCCTCAATTTCTTTCTCAAAAATGTGGTCACAAACTTCCCCAATGAACGTCATTTGCCCTTTGGGCCATGTACGAGTCCTTCTAGGTCTAAAGAAATATTTCCAAAAGCCTAAAATAAAACAGCATTCGAAAGCACCATTATGGTAGAAGGATCCAGTGTATCAACAATTTGCTTAATCATTTCGTTTGTGTGTTTCCTCACTCAGTCATTTACTAACAACACAAACTTTTTATTCTCTTCATGAAAATCAATTTTGCCGCCCCGGTGGCGCAGTGGTCTAAGGCGCTGGTCGCTGATCATTTGTCCGTAAGGGTCCGGGTTCAAATCCTGGTCAGGCATGGATGTCGTGTTTGTCATACAGTACTGGCTCTCTCCCTTCCCTGGAACCAGTGACCCTAAATTAGGGACGGGCGACTGCTTATAGCCCATTGAGTTGCTCACGGTGGTCGTTAAACCTCCAATCAAAAAAAAAAATCAACTTCCATCAGCAATACACGATAAACTTTTTCAACAGTTTCTTTAAATTTTTATAAAATTGCTGTATTCTTTTGTGACAAAAAAGAATTTGCTAAAGTAAAAGTCATATGGTCAGAAGCTCATTAAATGTAATGAGAAGTTGGTCAAAAGCCTTGTACACTTCAGAACTGGAAATATTAAATGTTCCAAAACAAAGGACCTGTCTCATTTCTTTTCAGTATGCTCACGTGCATCACAAAATATTATGAACAAAGCCGTAGCGATACTGAAAGGTGCAAAAAAGGCATTCCCTTCATCTTTCGAGGGTTGCTCGGAGACAATTAATTTATGTCTTTATTCAGACGAGACATCTTTTATTCGTTTTGTGCTTTAATAGTATTCACCTGCAAATAAGACAGTTGTCAATACAAAGCAGCACAAACAATGTTTAAAACATTTAAAGTAATTTATCCTTAATAATTATATGACATCATGGGTCCTCTAATTATTAATCTACAGCCTACAGTGAAAAACAGATTAAATTACAGGTTTATAGAAGTAATTTTTAATATATTTTGTGGTCAATTTTTTAATCTGTAACCTAGTTTGTCATCAGGACCACATCACTGGAGTAGTCGTTCATTCGCAATTACCGTTCAGCGTGATACTTCTTGCTGTTTACATCCCTTCTTCAAGTTTACTCTTTACTAGGTGGGACTGGCGGCGATCATTTTTGTAGAGTCCTATTTTATGGTGTGTCCACTTGCTTCTAAATCTTTGTCTAACCCTGTTTTGTTTCCATTGTTTCTAACATTTTCTTTATGTTCTTCCATACAGGCTTTCACACTTCTCCCCATTTCACCTGTACAGCTTACTCTACAGGTGATCTGTGCTGCAGGCCGCCCCGGTGGCGCAGTGGTCTAAGCGATGGCCTGTGATCATTCGTCCGAACGGGGTCCGGGTTCGAATCCCGGTGAGGCATGGATGTTGTGTTTGTCTTACGGCACTGGCTCTCTCCCTTCTCTGGAACCAGTGACCCTAAATTAGGGAGGGGCGACTGCTTATAGCCCATTGAGTTGCTCACGGTGGTCGTTAAACCTCCAACCAAAAAAAAATCTGTGCTGTAGACCAAAGTACTTAGAAGGAGGAGAGGTAGGTCCATCGTAACCGAGCCGTCTTCCCGCTTCTCTTTGCTGCGCTGTGACGTCACGGTGGCCATAAGCGAAGCTGTAATGCGCACGGAGCCATACCGAGAATGTGTCGTGTGCTCTGTAAAATTTCAATCGAAATAACAGAGCTAGTTTTGAGTAAATAATTTTTAAGTAAAAATTGTACAAACATCCAACTATTTTTCAAAATAGAGTAAAAACTACATGTATATATATATATACAGGGAAAAAAACGGGAATATGACATGAATACTGTTCGATGCTTTTTTGCTGAATATCTTTTTTCTTTTCCAAAAGCACACTGCAATAGCTCTTTGGAACTGGAAAATCTACATTTCATTACGTCGAATCAGTCATTTACCAATTTTATAAAATTAGCAATTTGTTTTCTTTCAGGAAAAAAATTCTCTACAGCTTTGCTTGCGTTGTTAGATTGCATCTGGGCCGCTAAAACTAATTCTCTGTGGTCTGTGGATCCATTTTATTTTATGAAACACCTTTAATTCTGAGTTATTACGTTCCAGCAAAAGGTCAAATATCTGGCGAGTGATGGTTCCACACTACAGCGTGTTCCGCGATCAAATATATGATTTCGGAGAAATTTACTTAGATGGGGCACATAGGCAAACATCCATATTTTTCGATTTTCATTTACTGGATTTGGAAAAGAAGACAATATTGGGGTTATTCCAAGCGGCCCCCAAACCTTGATATTCCCCTTCCCCCCCCCCTAGATCAACACTAAATAACACGATTGCTCCATGCACTAAATAACCCGATTGCTCAACGGCTCGAATTATGTCAGTAAACAGCTTTTCATCCATCTGCTTATCAAAGGAATAATGCAATATATAGTTGTTTCCAAGCTTTCCGGAAGCATCTCAGCATAACTACTGAAACGTTACCATGTTGTCCTAAAATTTTATCTGCAGCTGCATCATAACAATATCGGCAATCAACGCTCATTTCACCAAAAGATAAAACTGAAACTTTGTCGAATTCGGTTAGGTGTATAGCATTCATTTTCATCACCTTTAAAACGGGCTCAGTTAAACTATCGGTAACACAAATTTACCACATCACCGTTTCAGAGAGGAAATGCTTGGAAGAAGTATGTGCATTTTATTTTCGAGAAATAGCATGCAAAACAAGTGCTTGACTTATATCTTCTTCATTCCATTTTCCTGGTCTCTTTTGTGATACAAGAGTTTGAATTTGCACTTCATTGAAACAATGGCCGAGCAAATTTATGATAGCTGGCCACCTTTCACTGTTGCTCAGCAAATTTCTATTCTGCATTTGCGTTTCATAATATTAATTTCCGTTTTTAGGCTTCTTTTCTCGAGGCAAAGGCATCGTTTTACCATTACCAACTGTTTCCTTACGTTTGATAATTTTTCCCGTAGTGAATTATTTTCACTCTTCAGTTGCATTATATTTTCGTTCAGACATTGGCACTTCTCACATAACGTTGACGGTAGGATAAATGTTGGTCAAGAATGATGTCACTTTCATTGTGACCTGTAATTTGACGTTTAATTGGAGATAAACTTTCAGTACGATTTAATGCATTTTTTCTGATCTCTCCGATCTTAAACCGGTCACTTCGAACAGAAGTTTGCTCCTCCATCTGCTAAGGCATATCTTTTGAAGGCACGGCATCTTTTCTCAGTTTTTTTCTGGGAAGCCAGTTCAGCAATTCATTTCTAAGATCTCGCCCTTACTTCGAGACATGAATGTGTTCAGCTTTCTTTGCATCGGATACATCCTTTCGACAGCTTTTGGCTACCCATTGCTTCAAGAAATCTCTATCCGATGGGAAAACATGGTATGTAACATCTAACTTCCTTTCCTTTGAACTGTTATTACGACAAAGTGCAACAGCGTATCCAGGTATTTTCGAGATAGTTGTACACAGAAAGCAAATGAAGAAAAAAAAATGAGTGAAACGATAAAGCAGGTCTAAAATTGACCAAGAAATGCACAACGAGTATTCGACACTACAGCGCAAGCTCCGAATGCTCAAGAGATCATTTAATGCCACTGTGACGTCACACTCCAGCTCGTTCGTAGGGTGACAGCTTGCCGGCGGCACGGAAACAAAGGCGATTGAACCTACCTCTCCTCTTTCTAATTACCTTGCTATAGACTACCCCTTCGTGTAATTGAATGCCTTTTAATTGCTGTTTGGAGATGGGAAGAATTTTTTTAGCTTGTTATTCCAGATCTACGGCAAGCCTGATTCTATATTTTTCACTGAACTTTTTTTTAGTTTTACGAAAAGTCTTTTTTGGTAAGTAATTTTGTTAGTGAACTTGTGTTATTTTCCTGGTGTTCTTTTTTGCCTTATTACTAAAAATATTCATTATGAATGAAGTGGGAAATTAGTTTTCTGATAAAATTCTTTCCTGTTCTCTGTGGAAAGAATTTTGTCTCCACAAGTGAGAATGTGGTGGTATGATTATAAACACTATTGGAGGTTTAACGACCACCGGGAGCAACTCAGTGCGCTATAAGCAGTCGCCCGTCTCTAATTTAGGGCCATTGGCGCCACGAAAGGGAGAGAGACAGCGCCGTAAGACTAAGACAAACACAACATCCATGCCTCAATAGAATTCGAAGGCGGACCCATCTCGGACGAATGATCATAAGCCATCGCTTAGACCACTGCGCCAGCGGGGCGTAGTGGTCTAGGTGGCAGGCGTAAATCCTTCTCTGCCCAGCAAAAACACAAGTGCTGGGAAACTGCTGGCCACCAGCTGGCAGTGATGGGTCACTGCTGGCTGAAATCTGCCGCTCACGGCCCGGTAGTGGTCCGTTGTTGGCAGCGCTATCAGTTGGCGAGCCATTGATGGCCCTGCAGCATCGCCGTGAATTGTGGGCCTCCAAGCAAGTGCCACTAGTGGCCCGTTGCTGGCAACCAATGCAACCCCCATCAGCAGGTGGAAGAATCGGGACTGCGCATGCGCAGAAGCAACGCTTGCTGTGTCTCTCATGGTACCAGTTAGTTGAAGACGACGCTATCGCCATCGTGTTATTTTAGTGGATGTTAAGAAAAAATCCATATGTGGAGAGGCGAATTAATTTCCTAATGAAATTTTACGTCGACGAAGATATCAGATTAAGCCGTGAAATACTAGATTACAGCCATGAAATACACCCACTCCATTCCCATGAATAACAATTCATGGAATGGAGTGGATGAATAACAAGAAAAAATTTGAAACCGCTTGAAACACATATCCTGGAAAACCATTAAAATAGCGTTTGTTGAAAAAAAAAAGAATTATACGCGTACAAAATGTATTAATTATTTGAAAGAAAAAAAAGTAACGCTATATGGTGTACTCATCCATGGCTTGAATACACTAGACTGGAAGGAATTCGCTTCTAAAAATAACAAGTAAAATAAAATATCTTTTACTCTTTAAAACAAATGTAGCTTCTTTTTTTTTTTTTTTTTTTTTTTTGGTTGGAGGTTTAACGACCACCGTGAGCAACTCAATGGGCTATAAGCAGTCGCCCGTCCCTAATTTAGGGTCACTGGTTCCAGGGAAGGGAGAGAGCCAGCGCCGTAAGACAAACACAACATCCATGCCCGACCGGGATTCGAACCCGGACCCTTACGGACGAATGATCAGAGGCCAGCGCCTTAGACCACTGCGCCACCGGGGCGGCCAAATGTAGCTTCGGACAACGGAAAGGAAAGACATAACGTTAAAAATGTAACAGAATGTGACATGAACCCGGGTAAATATATATTTATTCAACAATCTCTTTTCAAGACGGCAAGGACAGTACAAAACTTTGGAAAGCGACTCTAAGTATGTACACGCCTTGAAAATGAGTGAAGTTCCCTTAAGGTAAAAAAAAAAACTATCGTTACGTTGAAAAAATTAATTTATCAATTATATGAAACTGACTTTTATGAAAAATACCTCGCAATATTATAAAATGAAAGACGGAAGCATTCGATTACAAATTGCATACCAAACAGATAGCTTCCAGCACGTACCCGAGGGTCGTGAATTAGTCCGGTCGGTAGCGAGCGCAGCTTCCACGTCAACGGCCCAGGATCGAATCTAGTCAGATGCAAACGGCGTTTTTCCGGTCTGTCGAGAAAATTTCCCCAGCGCAGTGCGGTAATTCACAAGCTTCGTAATGGTAGAAAAAATTGTAGCTTGAGGAAACTGCGGTTGTCCTGTCTTTTTTTTTTTAATTATTGCTACTACTGGGAAATTGGCGGACAAGATTCGGCAAGCCACCAGTTACGTCACGTGGTTGCTGGCTGCCACTTACGGCCCACTAGCGGACCACATTAGGCTAGCCATCATTTCTGGCAAGTACTTGCAGGGCCACTGAAGGGCCACTTGTGGCAGCTACTGCCTGTGATGGACCACTGATGACCCTGTTGTGGCATATGACAACTGATGGGCTGCCAACTGTTGGCCAGCTGTTGGCCTGAACGGCTGGCCCTTCTGTTGGCCACCCGGACATTTTATTGACGGTTCGGCGGCGGCAACATAGTGCTGGGCCATTGCTGGCAGTGCTGGCTGCCAGTAATGGCCCATTGCTGGCCCAGCAATACTGTTTTTGCTGGGTGACGAAAACATGGCATCTGAAATACTCCGAATGAGATTCAGGTGGTTCTACCTAAAATCTCTGTGCTGCCCTGGTGGCTGAGTGGTTTAAGCAATGGCCTCTGACCATTCGTCCGAAAGGGGTCCGGGTTCGAATCCCGGTGAGGTATGGATGTTGTGTTTGTGTTACGGCACTGGTTGTCTCCCTTCCCTGGAACCAGTGACCCTAAATTAGGGACGGGCGACTGCTTATAGCCCATTGAGTTGTTCACAGCCTCCAACCAAAAAAATCTCTGCCTTATGTTTCATATGGTAAAATTTCTTTACATATTTTCTTCCCAATTAATGTATACCTAAAGATGAAATTTTGTACATCGATGAAACTAACTTTAAGTTATGGCATGGGATACTTAATACTGGCTAAAACATAACCTTAGTTATTTTAAAAATAAATCATTTTTTTTTAGGTTTAACGACCACCGTGAGCAACTCATTGGGCTATAAGCAGTTGCCCGTCCTTAATTTAGGGTCACTGGTTCCAGGGAAGGGAGAGAACCAGTGCCGTAAGACAAACACAACATCCATGCCTCACGGGATTCGAACCTGGACCCCGTTCGGACGAATAATCAGAGACCATCGCTTAGACCACTACGCCACCGGGGCGGCTAAATCATTTTTCTTTGAGTAATGCTAGACCTGTTAACAGATGGCGTGACCATGGGCGCCGACATGGGGGTCACTCCCCCTCCTGCACAATTATTTTATTTATTACTTTTTTTTTCACTCACAGAACTCAACCACAAAGAAAGATGGAGCTTCGGGCGTTTAATTTAATATTCCAATTTTATTGGAAATTTGGAAAACGATAACGTGAAAGCGGAAGACCTAGCAAACCGTAAGGTAGTATGCCCAAACAAGTTCCGTTCAGGGTGGTGTGTGCTGAACTTAAAAGGCTTGGCGTGGCCCTGCTCGACACTGTTCATTATTTTGAAAACAGTTACCAATGTACATGATAATACATGACTATTACATACATACATGTATGTTCTTAAAGAGCAGCATCAATTAATTATAATAATAGTAGTAGTAGTAGTAGTGTTCTAGTGTAGTAAGTAAGTAATAGTAAGATTATTATTCTTTCATTTTCACGGATTAGTGTTTTCTACATATTAGCCAAACCTTAGTTACACTTGACCCCTCTCCCCGTGAAATTTTTCCTGCAGGTGCCTATGGGCGTGACCTGTACCATGGCTTTCTGCGATTAATCGCAGAAAGCCATGCCCCAAATTAGGGACGGACGACTGCTCCATTGAGATGCTCACGGTGGTCGTTAAACCTCCAATCAAAAATAAAAAAAAACCGGATTTACGTTAGGAATGGCTAACGTGGAGTCATTTTAGTTTGTCACGGGATTTTGACTTTCCAGCTATTTCTGATTTTAGTTGTCAAGCTAAATTTTGAATGTTTTTTTTATTGAAGGCTTAACGACCACCGTGAGCACCTCAATGGCTATTAGCATATGATATGATCATATGTAGAGGATTTTAGGAAGGGAGTGTCTGATCCCAGGTCTTAAACAACCCTCAGAAATAGGAAGCTAAAAGATTTGGGCTAGAGTGCTCGATAGGAAAGTGACACGGAACCGACGTAGAAAGGGGGAGGAAGATGCCCTTATTTATTACCGGGGGGCCAGTACCAAAGGTCCAACGGCTTAATCCGACTTACAGCGGATATTTAGTGGATCGAGCGTTCGTACTTGCTGGGATCGAACCTGAGGTTCTTTCCGCGGCAGTCACGAACGTTATGCACTAGGCCATCCGCGTTCCCAATGGCTATAAGCAGTCTCCCGTCCCTAATTTAGGGTCAGTGGTTCCTGGAACGGGAGAGAGCCAATGCCGTAAGACAAGCGCAACATCCAAGCCTCACGGAATTTGAACCCGGACGCTTCTCGGACGAATGGTTATAAGCCAACGCTTAGACCACTGCGCCACGGGGGCGACTTTGAATGTTCAATCTCATTACATAAAATTCTATTATATTGCTACATAACTTCGAATCGCGGCTACAATTATTTTACTCAGCATGGTTTTGTTGTATTACGGTGATGTCTCTCTCACTTCTCTGGAACCACTGGCCTTAGATCTGCGATGGGCAACTTCTGATAGCCCTTAGACACGGTGTATTCCCTTAGAGTAGCTCATGGTTGCGTTAAACTACAACAACACACAAACAAACAGAAAGCTAACATGGAGTTCTATTTAAGCCAAACTTATTACTTGCATATCCGTTTAGACAGCATTATTTATCGTTTGGTTTGGCATCTTCCTGTTATGCATAATAAAATCAATACTTTTAGGCGAATTTTCTTTTTCCACCCATTAAGGTGGTTCCACCTAAAATCTTTGCCCTATATTTCCAATGGTAAAACTTATTTGCATATTTTCTTCGTAATTAAGGTAGTTCCACCTAAAATCTCGGCCTTATGTTTCCAATGGTAAAACGTCTTTACACATTTTCTTCGCAATTAATGCATTCCCAAGGACAAAACTTTGCACATCGATAAAACTAACTCTAAGTTATAGCATGGAATACTTAATACTTGCTAAAACTTAACCATAATTATTTTTAAAATCAATCATTTTTCTTTCAGTAATGTTTTTTGATTGGAGGTTTAACGACCACCGTGAAAGACAACCAAATGTTGGATTGCTTAATTATGGTTATGTTGTAGCAAACATTAAGTATCCGATGCTGTAACTTAGATTAAGTTTTATCGATGTGCAAATTTTCATCTCTGGGGATACACTAATTGCGAAGAAAATATGTACAGGGGCTTTACCTTTGGAAACATAAGGCAGAGATTTTAGGTGGAACCACCTTAATGAATTCCCAATGATGAAAATTTGCACATCGAGAAAATTAAGTTATAGCATGGGATACTTAATACTTGCTAAAACATAACCACAATTAAGCAATCCAGCCTTTGTTTACCTACATGACGTCATCAATGTACAGGCATGGCTTGTTTAGGGACACTGGTTCTAGGGAAGGGAGGGAGCTAGTGCCACAAGACAAACACAGCATAAAGCCGGTGTCTCTACGTTAGTAAAGGGTGACTTCGTATAATCTTTGATGCTTTTGGGGGTCGTTACAGGGCTCTAGATCGTTAAATCTCGAAACAAAAATAAAGAATCATCATGCATGTTTCTCAGTGGGGAAATTTGGTCTACATCTATGTTGCCATGGCAACATCTCATATTTAGGGCACCCGGTGGATTGCACAAGCACAAGTGTTTGGATTGCAAACCATGACGTCAGAAGGCCTGCCCGCTTGCCCGGCTTGCCTCGGCTATCGTAATTCCTAAATGTTTAGATTGTTGTCTACTCACGTGAGTTACCGCTGTTTTCGTTGAAGTATTTATTTGTTTGACGGGCGTATCCGGCGCAGTAAGTTAGTTGTCATAACAGCGCTGATGTTGCGAAACCTTTGAGCATCTGGAAGTTGAAGTATTCAGCCGCAAATTTTCAGGTATGTCGTTTTCAGTTATTTTTAGGTACTTTACTTCATTGATTGTATTGTATTTTATTGCCGTTGATCAGTTTTTTTAATACTGGTGAAGTATTGTTTCGGTACGTGTTTTTCGACTTTTTGAAGTTTAGTTACCAGAGTAAAATGAATAGGACGCCATCCTATGGCGCAGTGGTGGAAGCACTAGCTTATGACTATTCGTCCGAGATGTGTCTGGCTCCGGGTTCGAATCCCGTAAATCATGGTTGTTGCGTTCGTCATTGGCGCACCAAGGATTTTGACAGGGGGTTCCAGAAAATATCTTCTCGTAGAAAAAATACGTTTGCGTTTCGACATCGTATAGATAAATACTGACACTAGAAATATTATGGATTGGACACTTGCCGAATACTTCGTTGAACCTTCTTGGTCGGAGACTTGAAATTTGCAGGATGACTTTAAAGTCAGAAAGCAACTCTTACACCTAACACCACGTAAGCAATTTTTTGTCCGTCTGTCTGTAGGTTTGCCTGTTTTTGATAAATATATCGTTAACAGTTGGAGATAAATTTGAAATTTTGTGGATGATTTTTACGGACTGCACATAACTGTCACACCGTGTTTGCACTTTGTGTGTCTGTTCGTCGGGTCGTCTATCTTATGTTTTCGATGAATATCTACGGAGCAGTTTGATATGAAAACAAGAAAATTTCAGGATAGCCATTAGGAACCTGAAGTAACTTTGTCCAAAGCGCGAAGGATCAGAGGTTACTGCAGCCCTCAGCAAGATCACAGGCTTTTTTATGGAGCAGATATATTAACAGTGTTACACATCCTCTACCACTTCCCCCCACTGATTAAAGCATTAGTCACTAGCCCACTTCCACACCTCCCCGTAGACGGAGAACAAACACTCAGATCCTAGCTGAAACATATTTTCCCAGGAGGAACTCCTCCCAAGAAGGACTGAAAGATTACACATGCTTTAACTATATTTTTCTTAACTTAAAGAACATATCTTGTGTGTGCATGCAGTATAGTATGCATGAATTAACTATGTGTTATTTTTGTAATGGCACAATATCTTAGGTTCATTGCTATTATTTTTAAAGCGGGGGGGGGGGGGGGTCTGGACCCATTGATTGGACCCCCATAGTTGATGCGTCACTAGTGTTTGGCACTGGCTGTCTGCCTAAATTAGGGAGGGGCAGCTGCTTATGTAGGTTTATAGCCCTATGAATTACTCACGGTGGTCATTAAACCCCCAATAAAAAAAAAAATGAGTAGGATGAAGATGATATATAAATCAGTTTCTTTCTATGTAAGTTGATTCTACCAAATAATTTCAATACTGGAAACACAATGCATATTTCACATGCATATAACATTACTCCTTTCCTAAATTTCTCAGTGATAGAGCATCAATTTGTTGAAATTTGGATGTCACTTCATCTCAGAGCAGCTAGATTAAATTGTGGCATGTTGGAACTGTTCACTATATTAGGTCGTATAAAAAATTATATGGAAATAAACTACTGCATTTGTCTTAATTAATTATACATAGGTTCTTGATATAAGATCTTTGGTGTTATCCTGCAGAATATGTTTTAGTCAATGAACTATGATGAATAAGGCCATACAGTGATGTAGTTCTAGGAAAAGAAGTGCCTTAGCGGTGAACAGTTTAGGTGAAACAAACCCAAAAAATAGGCCCTTAAAATGTTCAAATACAAGTTGAAATGTGATTTGTTGTTTTTGTCAGTTAGTACTTTTATTAAAAGTTTATTACTAATTATTTTTATTTACTTTTAGTGAAATCGTTTAATTGGAGTAATTTTTAAAAAAAGATAACAGTAGGTATGTGCGGGTCAAATTTTTTCCCCTTTAAATACTGGCCTGTCATTCTGTGCGGTTCCAAATATACTCAGTGTGAATAATATGTATCAGTCTTCAGTTGCTCTTGTTAAGATTATGGGGTGGGAGTGGTCGATATTTTTTGTGCTGGTTTTTGTTCCTTTCCGGGTGAAATTACAAGCGCGAACATCTAGGACCATTGTCGACAATACGTGATTTGGAGCCACTGGTTCCGGCAGGGCCAGCACCCTGTATGCCTCGCCTGGAGTTCCAGCCCATCTCAAGCAATTGGCCAGAAGCCAGTGCCTCCGACCACTCGGACCCTGGAGCGTCCTTTTGAGTTACTCATAAGGAATCACAGAATGGGCTCTGTAAATTACTTTTATTGGAGCTGGTAACTACTTTAGTTGAAATGTCCTCAACAATAAAGAACTTGTCATCTTAGCTGGTGGGGTGGGAATAACAACCAATATGAGAAACTATAAGAAACCCTAATTTAGGCACTGGTTCCAGGGAAGGAGGGAAAAGGTAGTGCTGTAAGACAAGCACACTACCCATGCTTCTACTGGGACTTGAACCCAAGCCCACCAAGAAGAATGGTGAGAAGCCCACGCCATCGTATCGGCCACTTGTCACTCTGTCAAAATGTGTGGGGGGAAAAGCAACATACAATCTTCTGCGTTGCTTTGCGTGATCCAACATTTTTGTCTCGTCCTTGCAGTACGAAACATTCTGTTACAATCTTCTGCGTTGCTTTGCGTGATCCAACATTTTTGTCTCGTCCTTGCAGTACGAACATTCTGTTAAGGTACGAGTATGCTTTCATATAAATCAGTGTTCCTTTTACACGATCATCCAAATGAATTAATTCCTTTACCCTTCTTTTTTTCCCAACTAATCATGAAAAGTGCCTTAGTGCTGCTAAGCCTAGAGAAAAAGTGCCTTAGTGTTGTTAAGGCTCTTCTACACCACTGGGGTCATAAATTATCCAAGAAGTTGGAGGTAAAAGTGGAGTCTGATTCGAGATAAGCAAGTATGCAGAATTAGACACTCAGTATTTCGAACTCAGCTGAACAGAGTGAAGTTGGAATTAGCTGATGATCTTGTGAACTTTGGTAAAAAAAAAAAAAAGAGTCTAATTCAGGGATGAAATCATTCTGAACATGAGAGACTAATAGAAGGTAATACTCTGCTGAGTCAATTGATGGAATCATATGAGAAAGATCACCTCGAACTAATTGGGAGCTCACTGACTGTGAATCAATAAATACTGGGTGGTTGTGATGTTTTTATATTTTTATGTGTATTTCTAAAAGTGAGAATTAAGGGACAATGATTTTCACTTTAGTATCAGTTATTTCATTGAAGAAAACAAACAAATGTCTTGTCGAGAATTTTCATGTTCGTAAATCTTGGGGAAACTGATTACTTCACTGGGATTTACGAAAAATAAAAATAATAGTAAATAAATAAATAAAATACATAGAATGAAAATACTTGACAGTCCATGTTTGAAAATTTTGTTTGGAGAAGGAGAGAGGTGAGGGAATAGTGGCCATGTTCGCTTATTTCTGAGCCCTGACCAGACAAGAAAAATTTCTTTAAAAGAAAGGGGAATAATAGGCATTAAACTTTTTTTCTCTCTCTCTTTTGGATTAATTTACTTTAATAAGTTAAATAAAAAAAGGCAAGCAAAAGAAGTCATCATCAACCCTTTTAGAAAACAAAATTATTTGCTATTAATCACGGAATGGAGAAAAAGCGTTTTTGTAAAAATTGTGCAAAAGAAAAGAAAACCTTTCTTTCAGTCCGCCATTTTAGGCAAGAGTTTAGAAGAGCCCTAAAAGTGTAACAGAAATGTTCCTGTAAGCCAGAAATGTTCTATTTTTAGAACAGCAGCATGCTGAAGGCTACATTGTTTTCCCCTTTCCTTCCAGGTCAGAGGTCACCCTGGCTTGCGTGGGAGAGAAAGTCCGTTGGGAGTGCCGTGTGGTATGCGGGGCTGCTGTTGCTATGCAGAATTTTAGCCAATGAGGGTGTCAGCAGTTTCAAGCACCCCAGAGTTTTTCTTTGAGAGAACGTCACTCCTTTTCTGGTCGCTGGTCTGCAGAGAAAAAGTGGACGGCCGAGTTTTTCTCCTCGCCTTTTTTGGCAGGGAGGAGACAATCAGAATGAAATGCACTGGGGTCTGTTGGCCCTGTGTGAAAAAAAATAAAATATATTAGCGCTTTTCTTAGGCCGGACCGGCTGTAACTCGCAACTTGGTTCTCGAGGCTTGGGGACGTTCTTGATTTTGCAACCTGAATTTGACGGCGGAAAAAAAGAAATGCAAGGAATTGATTAGTGGGGAAGAAATGTTCACTGATTCATCCCTCTCATAGTGGACGCCTGCAGTGTTGGGCTGCAGGAGAAAAATGGCCTCAGCAGGAGAATTTCCTTTTGCCGTCCTGTTCGACATATAAAGGGAACGACTGAGACATCGAGAAAAGTTTCCAGCTAATTATTTTGAACCCAAAATCACTGGAGGCGTCATCAATGGCTGTCGTTATTTTGGAAGAAGCCAAACCCCTCTCCGAAGGAGACTGACGGTGGTGGTGAAAAAGCCATCAAATCATGCCAAGATTTGATGACTTTTCTTTTTCTGTTGCCCTCCTTCAACTGCCTCTCCTTTTTCTGTACCCCTCCTTCAACCAGGGCTACAGAAAGAGAAAAGGCAGTGTTGTTGTTCCCCCTTCTGTTTAGGGAAGTGAAAAAAAAAAAAACAACTTGTGAGCAAACGTGAGCAGTGCTGCCTGCGCACAGGGAAAAAAGTAAAGAAACTTTGTTTTGGCATTTCAAAAGGAAAAGTAAAGGATATGTTAGGGTTACTCTAAAATATTTCACTTGTCAGTTTTTTTTACAGTGGGGCAGGTCAGGTTTTAGTTGTAATCCATGCTTGGGTCAGTAAAACTAAAGTAATAAAAATATAAATGTTTTTCCATTCAGGTTTTTTTTATGGTAGTGTTATGCTGTGTAAATTTTTACATGTGTAGGGAATATCTGAAATCCTAATTGTGTTATAATCTATCATGAAAAAGCAACTCCTCAAACCAGTTATTATTATTATTATTATTATTATTATTATTATTGAAATTTAACTCGTTTTGTGCTGGTAAATTTTTATAGATAAATTGCACTTGGTAGTGATAATCATAAAGTAAGAGATTTGTAGTAAGTTTTTTTTTTTTTTTGTCTTAAAGGCAGGTTATGGTGATCTTTTTTAGTTTGGCAAGTAATGGGTGTAAAATTGTTTGTACCATTTAGTAGTAATTGTGACTAGAGACCATATCAGCAGATGGATCCGGAAAATTAATTTTCTTGAGTGGGAGACATTAAAAAAGGCATGCACGCTGACTAGGTTAATAAAGTGTTGTACTGTACATTACCCTTGTATAATGTTGGAATTCTTCAGGAGGTGGTGATTTCTGGAAATAGATAGTTCTTCAATTGGTGTAATTTTCTGGAAATAAATGGTTCTGCAGTATAGTGTATTTTTCTGGGAAATGAGTGACATAGTGTATTTTTCTGGGACATAGTGTATTTTTCTGGGAAATAATGAGGTTAGTGTATTTTTCTGGAAAGTAGTGTTAATTCTTCTAGAAGCTGTGTGCCTAGGGGAATAAATAGATAAAGAGTATTTCTGGAAATAATGTGAGTCTTCGTATGGTGTTTTTCTGGAATCTGTGTGCCAGAGAAAAATAATTTGGGGGCAAGAAAGTTCTTGCAGGGTGCTGTCCTTATGTGGAAAAATGCTTCGCGACTGAAATGGCATAGATGGAAACAATTGGGAGATTGTTCTTCCACCCCCGGTAAGCCGAAGACCCAAAAGGAAGCTATCCCGAGCAAGGCGAGTGCAGGAGTGTTGTCCCAAAACAGTAAGAGAAAACAATACAGGGTGATATTCACACATATTCTTCCATTTCGGTGCATAGGCCTGATTGGATGCACGACCCAATCTCACCTTCAGCCTCAGTAATACACTGCTGGACAATTGCTAAGGACGGATCATAAACGGCTATATAGCGCATAAAAAAGTAAGTGTGGTTTAATGCCAAGTGAAATAAAATAATGTCAGAATGCCAGGGCATTACAAGAAAGACAATTTATTGTGCTCTGAAATCCAGAAGGTTTTGGAACGTATTCAAGGGGCAAACAGGCCATTTTGTGCAGAATACGTAAACGTGAAAAAAATGCAATTACCGTCCGCAGGCGTTCCGGCGTAAGATGTCAATGCGGGATATGGCCACCATGCAGGGCGATGCAAGATTCCACACGTCGTGTCATGCGTTGCACATCATTATCAAGCAGCTGTTGAGGTAATTTATCCCATTCCTCTGTCAGTGCACGGATGAGGGTGTCCTTGTTTATTGGAGGGCATTGGCGACCAGCAAGACTCCTCCCCAAAGCATCCCACACAATAGGATTCAGATCTGGAGAACGTGCTGGCCATACAAGGGGTTGAATATCCTCGCTCTCAAGACACTCCTGGACAGCGACTGTTCAATGACATGTTTCGTTGTTGTCCATGAAAATTAATCTATTACCGACAGCACCACGGAACATGCGAACATGAGGTAGCAGAACATCATTAATGTATTGTTGGCCAGTCATAACATAGTCCCAGTTGGAAGCACATAGAGGGACGTACGGCCATTGATCATGATGCCAGCCCATACCATGACGCTAAATGTCGGATATCGGTCCCTTTCCTGTATGTTTGCTGGACAATATGCAGTACCACTATTACGCCAGATCAGTTGTTGTCGACAATCAGACGATAGACTGTTTCTACTCTCATCCGAGAAGAGGACAGCAGACCAGTCGTTATCAGTCCAATTGCGATGTTGATGGCACCATTGCAAACGGGCGGTGCAGTGACATCTGGACAATGGGATGCACACAACAGGACGGCGGGCGTATAGTCCTCCTTCATGCAAACGTCTGGCGACAGTTTTTCAGGAGATCCGCTTGCCAGTAGCAGCCATAAACTGATTTGCTACCTCACTAGCTGTGCTGCGCCGGTGTCTTTTTGTTGATAGCACTATATACCAATCTTCTGCAGGTGTCGTACTGCGAACACGACCTCCCCCGTGACGTTTGCTACACTCTCCGTTTGTTTGAAATGATTTCCAAAGCCTTGAAACAACACTGTGGCTGACGTTGAACTCCCTGGCAACATCTTATTTTTCGCCCTTCTTCAATGTTGCCAATAATACGGCCACACGTAAAATCATCTAGGTGATGTCGGGAAGACATACTGAAAATTGCAAGTTCGTCAATTGATTCTTTCCCTTTCAACTTTGCGTTTGAACAACAACGGTCAATACGCGTCAGATCCTTTATATCTCTTATCAGCGCTATGACGTCACGAACAAGTTCGGCAATCCAAAATTTGCATACGCACAACACGTCTTACTGTATCCCGCACTTATGCTAATTTCCACATTTTCCTGCCTTCCATTTTATGGTTGCTATCGTTGCTATTGTCATCCGTCCTTAGCAATTGTCCGGCAGTGTACTTCCTCACAGTGAGAATTTTGTTTTTAGTGAAATTGAGTGATTTGACTGAGATGTTTTACCTACCCGTTACCTCAGTGGCTTACATGGTACTAGTTTAAAATTTTCGATTAATTGGTTTATAAATTTCTGGTCAGAATTAGTGGTGTAATTTTAAATTGTTATGAGCAGTGGGAGTGCAGATAAGTATGAATTTGTGTCCAGGAGTGTTGTGAGTTAGTGTTTGCCTTTTATTTACATGGTGGGATATTGAGTACTCAGAGCGAGTTTGTATAGTGAAGTATTTTGAATTTTTCCAGATGATAGGGGTATTTTAAGTATATTTGTCAGCGTTATTGTGTAATGATAACTTTTAAGGTAATTGAGTAAGGTATTGAGTGCAGTATGTTTAGTAGAGTGTTGAGAGTGATTTTGTATCAAGTAATGCTAGAATGTTGAGTATATTTAATTGTAAGGCAAATATTCTTGGGGAGTGTAGAACCATTTAGTAACATAACTTTTATTTGTGAATTTTGGTCAGTGGTTGTGATATATATAAAATTAATGTGTTAATAAATCTGGTTTGAGGGGGTTGTTCGAATGTGATTAATCAAAACTATAGTACACATGTTCTTATGGCTTTCCAAACTGAGATGAGAGAGACATTGCACTTTAGCGACAGAATTTGTCAATTTATGTTGAATCAGGTGTTATGCAAATTCTATACTCATAAGGGTTTTTATGTGTTTTGAAACTCAAATGACATGCTTTGTTTTTGTTGTTATTTGGTTAAGTTTCAACAATAAATGCATGCCAAGTGGCCTTTCAAAAACCCAAAACTTGTGCAGTGAAGAATTAGTTGACTCAGTTGAAGTTCATCGCAAGGTCGCATGTTAATATACCTTAGCTTGCCTAAGGCCGGAAACTACTCTTGGGAATTTTGTTTTTATTTAATTAATGCATTTTGTCCTAACCACTAATATGATCATCATAGCCTTCAAAAGTTATTACACGTGTACAATGTATACCATCTAATTTCTAGTGTTTACAAATTTGGTACACATTGTAAACAATAATTACTTACTTTACACTAGCAGGTGTCTCAACTCATCTTACATTCAAACAACGTAAACCTTCAATAATAACTTTTATTTTCAAACAGAAGAGTTGCATTTTATTTATATTTTCATTTATCATGGCCTTAAAATAATTGAATTTATTTTTGTTTCGAAATGCATCCACCCATCTCCCAAAATTTTGTTTTCCGCCCTAAATTCAACTTTTACCATAATTTAATTACCCCAGAATAAATTAATCTTTTTCCCCGCCATAACACAAACATGTTTGTATACTGTTGATGTTTATCAATATCTGTCTTTAGTACTAGTGTGCTTCACAAAACTAATTTGAAAATAAGTTCACCAAGATGCCAAAAATGTCTGTTTTTCTTTTGTTTTTTTTGATAAAACAGTTTACTATGAATGAGAAATTATCCTTTTAGCTACACATTCTTGAATCATTTTTTCTGAGTAATGCTAGTAATTTCTTAATATTTATCTGCATGTATGTGCATGTAAATACAGTGGCAGAGGCATATACAACCTCTGGCAAAAATTATGGAATCACTGCCACACAAACATAGAGGTGCATAGTAGGGAGTACGTAGAAATGACGCAAAGGAAGTAGGTGAAATGAAAGTATGGTTTAATGAAAGCTGCACATCTGAGCTTCAGGCAGCAGAACTCATATAAATGAATGTACAATATCTGACTGAAATACATAATGATGTGTAACTACACATGTGGGAAATAATCGTAGACGCAACAACATTGGTGGAAAAAATTATGGAATCAACATATAGGTTGCAAATGAAATCTGGCAACCACACGAGTTCCTAATATGCAAAGAAGTGTAGCGATAAAAAAGAGTAGTTGTGGCTGTGAGTCAGCAGTAACAACATGGTGCCTAGGAGGGAATTATCAATGCAAATGAGGGACTCAGTTGCTAAGCATCTTCAAGAAAGAATATCGACAAGAGGTGTGGCAAAAGATGTTGGTTGTTTGCAGTCAGCAGTCTCGAAAATTTGGTGCAAGTGTAAACAGAATGGGATGGTTCTAAAAGGATAACAGCCGTGCCGGTGGCGCAGTGGTCTAAGCGATGGCTTCTAATCCTTCGTTTGAGAGGGGTCCGGGTTCGAATCCCGGTGAGGCATCGATGTTGCGTTTGTCTTACGTGTTTATCATGCTCCATACTTACGGCACTGGCTCTCTCCCTTCCCTGGAACCAGGGAGTTATCAATGGAAATCTCAGTGAGGCATGGATGTTGCGTTTGTCTCAGGCACTGGCTCTATCCCTTCCCTGGAACCAGTGGCTCTAAATTAGGGATGTGTGACTATTTACAGCCCATTGAGTTGCTCATAATGGTCATTAAACCTCCAATATAAAAAACTTAAAATAAAAGGGAAACATACCAGTTGTCCAAGAAAAACATCAAACCCTAAGGACAGAAAATTGAAAGAAATATGTCTTTAAAACTGTAAATATACAACAACACAAATGAAGACAAAGTAGGTGGACACAGGTGTTCATGTCTGACAGAACCGTACAAAACCATTTGAAGGAGATGGGATTTTCTTACAGAAAAGCTAAACAAAACCAAACTTTGACCACTAACCAAAAGAAAAGGCATTCACAGTGGGCCAAAGAAAAGCAATCGTGCCCGATACATGATTGGATGAAAGTGATATTCAGTGATGAATCATGGATGTGCATTGGTCTTGGAGATGATGCTGGAATGTTTGTCTGGTAAATGAAGCTTATAAGGATAACTGCTTCAAGAAAACAGTGAAGTTTCGCTAGTCACTCATGATATGTGGTTGCACGTCAGGTAAAGGCTAGGTGAGATGACAGTCATCACAGGGACAGTCAAGGCGCAGGTAAACATTGACAGACGTGCCAACTCTCCGGATTTAGGCGGGAGACTCTGGATTTTAAGCCATTCCTCCTGCCTTCCGGATAAATGTCAGATTCTCCCGATTTTCGCCGATAATTAGCCGTTACGATGGTCAAAATAACGAAATTCCATCAACCACCACCTTGGATCGACGCAGAAGAAAAATATTTCAAACCGCTTGGGAAATCTTTTTCTTTCTGCGTCGATGCAAGGCGGCATTTACAGTCATCAGTGTCGTACTCTTCCTTTCCTCATATCTGCAAAAAGAAAGCCACCCCCGGTAGCGCAGTGGTCTCTTTTTGGTTACAAACATACTCACGTGCCAGCTGTGACCTACTTATCGTTTCACGTTTCCCCGCTCTTAGCTGTGAGCTCTGTTTGTTTTCTTCAGAGTTTTGTGGAGTGTTTTTCGATTTTTACTTTACTGTGGAGATTTTTTAATTCTTGTTTAGCACCATGTTTGTCTCTTTTCCCTTCTTCGTCGCAATTTGTAGAATATTAATGTGCTCCTTTGTTTATCTCAAATTGTGAATCTGTTATTGTCAGCTTTGTTTTATCTTCTATTGTAGCATTTTGTGTACGCTTAGTTTGTATTTTTTTTTCTCATTCATTTCCCTTTTTGCGGGAAATTTTTCCTTTTGCATTATGCCACTTTTGTGGTTTTTAATATTTTATTTTATGTCATATCTTTGGCAATTTGTTTCTTCTTTACATATTAGCTGTTATTGTCTTTGCTGCATAATAAAGTTGTGAAACTGAGCGCCGGCTTTTGACAAATTGTCCGAGATGGGTCCGGGTTCAAATTGCAGTGGGGCATGGATGTTGCATACTTGCTAACTTTTTAGGTATTATCCGCAAAATTTGCGGATTTCTGCTTAATTTTACTGATTTACGGTTAGAAGTCTTTTTTTTACAGATTTTTTAATATTTCGATTGCTCATTCGAAATTTTTCAATCCCTGCAAGTCTGCAACCATCCATTTAGATTTTCTACAGGACCTTATGAGCGCCATGTTACGCGATGATGTCATCTTTGACTCGCCGGCTTCGTGCGGAGCCATCAAGTATAACGATGTCTCCGCTTCATGCGGTAGCTCTCTCTCTCTCCACGGGAGTGCTCAAGTGACGTGCCGACCAGAGTTCTCCAAAATGCGTAATCTAATTACGCGTCTAGTACGCATCGAAATTTTATCAACGCGTAAAAATACGCATCGGGAATTTTTCTCCCCGCATGAGAGTATACGTCTGGGAATTTTTCTCGGGGCATAAAAAATACGCATCGGGAATTTTTCTCGGCGCATAAAACTACTCATCGAAGAATTTTACCAATTCCTAAAAATACGCATCGGGACGGTATTTCGTCTTTCAAAGACGAAAGTAAACGAAATAAAGATTTTTTCTGTAATCGTAATTTCTTTTTCCTGTGATGTTGCCTCTGTCCAGTATTGTTGTTATTTATCATTTTATTCCGTAAATATTTGTATTTCAGTCAGAAAATAGAGGAAAAATTTCTGAAAACGGAAATTCGAGGGCGGGGGAAAAAAATGCTATTAATTGTATCTGGTTGACAACTATTTTCACTATGCTTTTTATTTTGCATATGAACATACAGTCTGCATTTAGAATAACTTTTTAAACATTAAAAATGCTATTTATCAATAATACTACTACTGGAAAATTGCTCCTGCATCTGAAAAACGTCGATAAAATAAATAGCGCTCATGTGATTTTATGAGCTGTAAAAAATCTCATGATTTTTAGATTTTGAAGGTTGGCGCGTCTGCATTGATATTTTAGAGAACTTCCTTATTGAAAATTGTTATGGTAATGATGTCATATTTCAGGACATTAAAAATGCTTCATGTCACAGGGCCAAAAGTATGCAGCAATTTCTTCAGGAATGACATATAAGTACAACAACGTGGCCAGAAAACAGTCCAGATCTAAATCCCGTTGAGAATATGTGTTGCAAATTGAAGAAACTAGTCCAGGTGAAAGCTCCATGCAGCAAAGCTGATTTGGTGACAATGTGGTGGGAATGTCGGAAAGAGCTTGATAGTGATTGTTTTTTGTTAATGACATCTATGTCTCAGAGGATCCAGGCTGTCATCAAAGCTCATGGAAGAGTTACAAAGTGTTAAAGTGGCTATGAACTGATTCCCTAATTTTTCCCTCCAATGTTGGTGAGCCGACAATTATTTCCCACAGGTGTTTTATGTATTTCAGTCAGATATTGTACATTCATTTATATGAGTCCTGCTGTCTGTAGCTCAGATATGCAGCTTTCATTAAACTATGTTTTCGTTTTGCCTACTTCTTTTGTGTCATTTCCACATGCTCCACGCTATGCGCCTCTATGTTCATGTGACAGTCATTTCATGATTTTTGCCAGAGGTTGTATATCACTATTATCTGTCTCCTCATGTCTCGTACAAATATGGACAAAATTGGTTCATTGAACTTTATCTTCAAAACTGGATTGAGCCATCTATAACGGCTGCGTGTCAAGCCAAGGAATGATTCGAAATGATCATCCAGTATTGGTTCATTCATTTTGAGCTTGGATTTTCTGTGGCATTTTCTTTCACTTTCCTTAAAAAATTATTGGAAAATTTTTGAAAGTGGGGCACACTTCTTTTACAAAATTTTTGGGCTTGACAGTGCTTTTTATGATGATAATCAATGCTCCCTTTTGGTATCAGATGGTGGAAATATTTCACATGTTTCTTTTGCTGTTTTTTTATTCATATGTTGAAGAATCTGGGGTATGTTCAGCAGTGTTGCAGTCCTGAAAAAGAAGTGGCCTGGCGCTCCGAAGACTAGCTCAGGCGTTATTGACTCCAAAAGGTATGTGGAGAGTGGGGCCGCCAGCAAACCTTTGAAATCGAATATATATACACACACATACATACTGTCTGGTATCCACTTCACTAGCTGTTTCTGAGGTGGTCTCGGTAAACAAAAGGTCTGCGGATTTGTGCATAGCCACCATGAAAAAAAAGAAAACACAGAGAGAGAGGAAAAAGAAAAAAAAAAAACACAGAATATTTTTTGTTAAAAAATGTTATTGTGTTAATAAAGATTTTCTTGTGTTAAAAAAATATTGATTTCAAACGCCGACGATTGAATAGAAAAAGTCCGATTCGGTTAGGTAAAAAGCAGCCTGGCACTGCCAGACCTTAACCGCAGCCCTGATGTTCAGCAGAAAAGCCAACATCCATTTTGTCCACATTGTATGATTATTGTAACAGCTAAATATTGTGTATGACCGTTATAATCCATAGCTGCATCTCTCTAATAGGGGGAAGAGAGTGTAGCTGTCAGGGCCAGATCCAGAAGCTTACCTTCGGGGAGGAGGGGGGTGGGGTGGAGTTGCTAGTCTAAACAAAGTAATTCCTGTAATTCATTTTAAAGCATGGCCAGTAATTCCTCATTAAAATATTCATTTATTCTTTTGCCCCCGCACGGGGATAACTGGTTTTCCAGTTATTTGGGGAGCCACGGCCCGAGCTCACCTTGTGACGTAATACCTTTCGTTTACTCTGGAACGATAACATCACCGAAGGGACAGCTGTTCATCCAGCTGATGGGGGATGGCGTCCCCACGGCCCGAGCCGATTTTCTCTTATTGTTTTCCTTTTTTCGTCTTCAGTTCATATATTGACATGTACCCGCCTCAGTTGTAGGCTGCTGAGGTTGTGATGAGGCGCCAGCTCCGGGTTTTGTTCCTCGTTCTCTTCCCTGTCTTTTCTCTTTTATGTTACATTTTCTGTTTTTCCGGAGCTGGTTAGCTTAGACCTACCTGCATGTTTGCCGTGTGCGGTGACCCGTACAGGTGGAAATGAGGATGCTGGAGGCTGAGGTATTTGGGGGCCGGGTTGTAGTGTCTCCAGATGCCAACACTCCTCTTTGCCCTCTGCTTCACCCTAAACAGGAGGCTGGGAACTAACCCACTCCTGGTCAGGCAGTCTGTGGCCGAGTTGCGTCCGGACTTCTAGCGGCTTGTCGTTCTGTTCGGCTGGGTGAGTTGGGGGCTAGGGTGGGCATGCCAAAGGGGTGTTCTCCGGGCACGGGAAAGTCTGGGTGCACGCTGAGCGTGTGTCTGCCCTACCAACTTGCTATATCCGCTGACTATCCCTAGAGCCGTGTCCTGCGTCTTCTTGGGCTTGCGGACCTCCGGTTCTCCCTCGTTGGGCTCGGTAGTGGGTGGGGAGGTTGGCGGACGAATCTGTTTTCTCCCTCATGGCAACACAAAGTGTTTCCCACGCTGTAAATTTGAAGCGCCGTGTGGAGGACGGGACACCCTCCTCCACTAAGAAACTTCTAAGTACAAACTGCAATGCTCTGTTTCTTCTGATTCACTCAGTTGATCCGGCTCAGTCTCTCAGTTCGAAGAGTCCTTTTTGGATTAATAAGGCTCTTCAGGCTGTTGCGGGCTCTCCAAAGAGTGTTAAGAAGCTCCCGTCAGGGGATCTTCTTGTGGAGACATCTCATCCACGTCACAGTGCCACCCTGCTGGAGACGACCGTTCTGCTGGACATTCCTGTGCAGATCTCACCCCATGGATACCTCAATTCCTCTCGCGGTGTGGTCAACTCCCGCGACCTGCTCGAATGCAGTGATGAGGAATTGTTGGTTGAACTTGGGGACCAACATGTCACTGGGGTTCGGCGTATCCTTTTCAGGCGGGATGGGAAGTCTATTCCCTCCCGGAACATCGTCCTGACCTTTGACTCACCTACCCTGCCAACTTCCATCAAGGCGGGGTACTTGCGTCTCGATGTTCGGCCCTACATCCCGAACCCCCTGAGATGTTTCAAGTGCCAGCATTACGGTCACTCCCAGCAGTCTTGCCGTAATGTAGCAAAGTGTGGGCGCTGTGGTTCAACTGAACACTCTTTGGCGGACTGCTCCGCTGAGGTGGATCACTGTGTGAATTGTGAGGGTTCCCACTCTGCGTCTTCTAAGCAGTGTCCCAAGTGGATCGAGGAGCAGGCTATCCAGCGCCTGAAGACCACTGAACATCTGTCCTACCCTGAGGCCAGGCGGCGGATTGCTCCTCTTCCTTCCGGCCGACGCTCCTATGCCTCGGTTGTGGTGCAGAAGGCTACTGTTGCGGTTCAGACTGAGGCGACCATCCCGGCGCGTTGTCCTTATGATTTTGAGGACATCGTCGCTGCTGGAATGGCAGCACTGCAGTCTCGCCGCATTGCATCCAAGGCGACATCTACATCGTCGCCTAAACCTTCTTCGCCGAAAACATCTGCCAGCACAGGGACCCAGGGCACTGCAAAGAAGAAGCCAGAAAGGGTGAAACCCGGCTCATCATCTCCGAAACAGAGCAAGCAAAAACAGCCTCTCAACACAGGGGTAAACACAGCCCTGTGTTACCTCCAGACACTGCCGATGGGTTGGAGGTGATGGACGACACTGAGACCTTCTAGTCGTCTGTCTTTTCCTTTCTTTCATTTCGTTTTTCATTCTGGCCACGCTCATTCAGTGGAATTGCCGAGGTTTGCGTTCACGCATTGACGATTTAAAGGGCTTACTGTCTTCGCACACACCTGTGTGCGTGTGTCTCCAGGAGACAAAGCTTCGCATGACGGACACTCCTTCGCTGCGGAGACATTCTTTTTTCCGCAAAGATCACCAGGACGGCGTAATTGCCTGCGGGGGAGTGGCCGTCGTTGTTCCTCATGGTGTCCCTGTCACTGCGGTTGCCCTTCGGACGACTTTGCAGGCGGTGGCAGTGCGACTCTCTGTGAACACTCTGCTCACGGTGTGTTCCATCTACATACCACCAACTGAAGCTGTAAGCCTTTCGGATCTGGAAGATTTAGTTGACCAGCTGCCGCCTCCTTTCTTCATCTTAGGAGATTTCAATGCACACAGTCCGTTGTGGGGTTCTGCCACTCGTGACTCCAGGGGCCGTGTTGTTGAGTCCCTTCTCTCCACCACGTCCCTCTGTCTCCACAACACCGGAGCAGTCACTTACTTTCATGAACCCACCCGCTCGTACTCAGCCATTGATCTGTCCTTGAGTTCGCCATCCTTCTATCCTGACTGGTCCTGGAGCGTGTCTGATGATCCCCTTGGCAGTGATCACTTTCCCATCTTTCTCCGTCTAGCAGGTGCCGGGTACCGTCATCCTACTCGCCCTGCTAGGTGGGCTATCGATCGCGCCAAGTGGGACTCATTCACGGCTTCAGCGACCATTACTCCAGCCATGGTAACCTCGGGTACGATCGATGATGCTGTTGCGGCGGTTACGGATTGTATTGTGCAAGCGGCAGACTTTACCATCCCTAAGTCTTCGACTAATCTTCCACGTTGTCCGCGACCTTGGTGGAATTCCACTTGCAAGGCAGCTCGTCAGGCCCAACATCGGGCTTGGGGTAGGTTTCGTCGGTACCCCACCGACGCGAACCTACTTGCTTTCAAGAGAGCCAAATCTTACGCTCGTTTGGTACGTCGTCGTAGCCAACGGGAATCTTGGATACGATACGTATCCGGGATTAACACCACTACCAGCTCTAAGATCGTTTGGGACAGGATCCGCAAGATTCGGGGTAAGTACCCTTCTGGGGAAATCTCCATTCTTGAGAGTGGTGGGGGAACGGTTGCTGACGCTCAGGGTATTGCTGACTGTCTGGGTGCCGCATTTTCTTCGGTGTCCAGCAGCCGCAATTACGCTGCTTCGTTCCGGCAGGTACAGCCGCGGCTTGAACGGTCCAAGGTTTCCTTTGGACCGTTTTCCGCTGCCGATTATAACAGCCCGCTGACTGCCGTCGAACTGCAGATTGCCCTGAATCGGTCCGGCCGAACTTCTGTCGGACCGGATAACATCCATTATGAAATGCTGAAGCACCTTTCTCCGTCCTCTCTTGACTGTCTGCTGGTCCTGTTTAACAGGATCTGGCACGAGCGTGACTTTCCCGAATCTTGGCGCTCTGCCATTGTCGTTCCTGTTCTCAAACCTGGTAAGGATCCCGCTAACCCGTTGAACTACCGACCAATCGCTATGACGAGCTGCCTCTGCAAAGTTCTAGAGCGCATCATCAATTTTCGTTTAGTTTTTTATTTGGAATCACGTCACCTTCTTTCACCTCATCAGAGTGGATTTCGGAAATTCCGATCCACCTCAGATCATCATCTACGCCTTGAGACATCTGTCAGAGAGGCGTTTGTCCGCGTCAGCACATGGTCTCCGTGTTCTTCGATATGGAGAAAGCTTACGACCGCACCTGGAGATACGGCATTCTCCGTGATCTGCACGAGTGCAGATTGCGGGAAACCTACCATCTTTCATCGCCGTATTTCTCCAGGACCGGAGTTTCCGTGTGCGCGTCGGGTCGACCTTCTCTGCGTTATACCCACAAGAGCAGGGTGTCCCTCAGGGCTCCATTCTTTCTGTGACATTGTTCATCCTTCGTGTTAATCATCTTTTCACCCTACTTCCTCCGACGGTCCGTGGCACCATGTACGTGGATGATCTGCAGATCTCTTGCGCATCTGTCAACATGCGCACTATTGAGCGGCAGCTGCAGACGGCCATTAATAAGATCTCTACCTGGGCCTCCCACAATGGATTTGGCTTCTCGACCCAGAAGACCGTTTGCGTGCATTTTTGCCGCAAACGGGGCCTTCACCCTGACCCCAGCCTCCGTCTGGGGTGTTCTACCATCCCTGTGGTGTCCGAAGTCAAGTTCCTTGGGCTAACATTTGACCGAGCACTCACCTTCCGACCTCACATCCAGTCTTTAAAGGTGAAGTGCACGAAGTCATTGAGTATCCTGAAGGTCCTCTCTCGAACATCTTAGGGGGCTGACAGGTGCTCAATGCTTCGCATTTACCATTCTCTGATTCGGTCAAAGTTAGACTTCGGTTGCATAACGTACGGTTCGGCACGTACTTCCGTGTTGCGGCCTCTGGATCCTGTCCATCACCAGGCTCTGCGGCTATGCACTGGTGCTTTCCGTACCTCTCCCGTGCATAGCCTGTATGTCGAGGCCCATGAACCGCCGTTGTGCGTCCGACGTAAGCAGCTGTCTCTTCAATTCTTCACCAAATTGAAGTCTCTTCCTGATCATCCACTGCATGAATCTATTTTCCAACCGCAATGTGTCCGCGTATTCTCACATCGGCCTTCCTGTGTTCCGACGTTTGGGATTCGGTTGTCGACCTTAGTGCGCGATGCTGGTCTAGACTTGTCAAGGATTGGTTTGACCCGGTTCTACAATGAACCGCCTTGGCTGACCTTTCCCTTTGTGTGTGGCCAAAGTCTTCCACTCCTGCTCTGGTGTACCAGCAGCTCTTTGCCGAGATACAGTCTCTCTTCCCGAATTTCGTGCCTGTCTTTACTGACGGGTCGAAATCCGGTGAGGTTGTTGGTTCCACTTTCGTGTGTGGCGATGCTTCCCATGCTGAGAGGCTTCCGCCTGAATCTACTGTCTTTTCGGCAGAGATGCGTGCGGTACACCTCGCTTTGTGTCACATACGGTCTAGATCTCATCGTCGCGCTTTGATTTGCTCCGATTCCCAGTCCGTCATCCAAGTTTTATCTTCTCCGGAGGACACGGACTCACCTGTCATCCGTGATGTCCGTCGTCTTCTTGGAACTTTGGAGGGTGATGGCTTCCTGGTCCGATTCTGTTGGGTTCCTGGCCATGTTGGGATCCGGGGTAACGAGCTGGCAGATCTCTCTGCCAGGTCTGTTTCCTCCATGTCGCCAGCTCGGCTGCCACTGTCTTTCCGAGATTATCGGCCGTTGATCCGGAAATTTGTTATGGATGAGTGGCAGTCCCTGTGGTCTCAGCAGGGCAGCAATAAACTCTATGCCATCAAACCACAGATCGGTCTATGGAAGTCTAGTTTGCGGACGAACCGTCGTGAGGAGGTTGTTCTTGCACGTCTCCGCATTGGGCACTGTCGTTTTACTCACCGCTTTTTGCTGTGTGGCGAGAGTGTCCCGGTGTGTGAGGCGTGCGACTGTCGTCTCACTGTCCTTCATGTTTTGTGTACTTGTGTTCGGTTTTGTGATCATCGTTTTCGTCATTTTCACTCTCATCTGTTGGACGAAGGAGCAGCTACGCTGCAAACCATTATTGGCGAAGCCTGCGACATGAAAGCAGTGTTTTCGTTTTTACAAGATATTGACTTTTTTAAACTTATCTAGATTTAAACTTGTTCACTATCATATTTCATTTTTACCACATCATCCTGTTTTTAACCTTGTGTACATTTTTTATTGATTTTGTTCTGTTTTGATGTCTTTTGTTTGGCGCTCTTTGACCAACCATGGCCCTTGCGCCATTAACATCAATTAACCAACCAACCTTATTCTTTTGCAATACATGATTCACACTTCTTTTAAAAAGAACTTTTATTTACTTTACTTCATAAAGTCATTCCTACGCCATTCATTGTTTTACTGGTGATTTTTCTTGGAAGTACTACATTAAACAAAGCACACACACATTGCTTTTCATGATCAGTCAAAATCTCTCTTCCTTACCACTCTCAGCTTCTTCTGTTTCTGAAACTTTAGTTTCCTTGTTTTTTTTTTTTGCTCTCTCTCTCTCTCTCTCTCTCTCTCTCTCTCTCTCTCTCTCTCTCTCTCTCTCTCTCTCTGGAACAGAACATTTTATTTCCAAACTCACAGTGCCGCCCGGCGGCGCAGTGGTCTAAGCGATGGCCTCTGATCATTCGCCCGAAAGGGTCCGGGTTCGAATCCCGGTGAGGCATGGATGTTGTGTTTGTCTTACGGCACTGGCTCTTTCCCTTCCCTGGAACCAGTGACCCTAAATTAGGGACGGGCGACTGCTTATAGCCCATTGAGTTGCTCACGGTGGTCGTTAAACCTCAAAAAAAAAAAAAAAAAAAAAAAAAAAAAAACTCACAGCAAATTTTAAATGTTATAAAAACTTTTATAAAAATCTGTACTTTTATTATTATGATTTTACAAAAATAAAAACTTAATTATTTATGATCTTGGTGATTTAAAAAGAAAAGGAAGGTGGTTTTTCTGGGGGGGGGGGGGGATCTCCCCAGTCACCTTCTGCTGGATCTGCTACTGGTAGCTGTGATATAACTGGCAAAAGGTCATGAAGCTATCTTGTAGTTTGCTTTTTGACTGATTTGGACTCATTTCATTGCTTTTTCTTATATTGATAGTAATATCAGATTTATGCAGTCATGAGAGAGATAATGCATTTGTAAAAAATAAAGCTTCCTTTGTAAATGAATGATAGTTTTGAGACCATTTAACAGTTATGTCTGTCACAGCTGCAGTTACCACTATGGATAGTAATTGTCGCACATGATAATTGGTGGTTTCAATAGTGATACAAACATAAATAAACTGGATGTTGACTCTCCTGCTGAGCATGTCATGTGCTCATTGCTATGTGAAATTGTGAATAAAAATCCATATCAATACAAAATACAGCAAAAAAAAAAAAAATGCAAAATATTTCTTTAAAAAAACGTGAAATATTGTTTCTTCCATCTTAAAATGAAAAGAAAGCACCAAGTATCATAATAAAAAAGCATTCTTATGCAAACACTTACACACTATTGCATAAAACAAGTGCTATTGACTTATAACCTGCAATGTTTCTCATTATGTGTGCAAAAATAAATCAAAATTCCATTTCCAAGGTCAATCTCTTTGATGGAGAAGAAAACCATTTCTGGTTTCTTTTTGCAAGGTCAGTATCTTGGATGGAGATAAAACTATTTTTGGTTTCTTTTTGTGATTTCTGTCTCTTGGATAGAGAAGAAACTATTTCTGGTTTCTTTTTCTAAGCTAGTAGTTTCCTCTTGATCCAAGGGACACTTCAACATTCTGCAGCTCTAGTTCGTGATTCTTGTTGTGTCTACTTTTGAGTTTTGTCTTCTGACTTGGGAGTCCAGGATTATTAGAGAAGAAAGTTAGAGTACAAATAAGCACCACAAGAGGATTATTATAATTTTAGGCAGAGGTGCAGGCAATTTTCAGGGCCCAATATTTCCCCAGAACAAATTTTTTTTTTGTGCAAAAGTTTCTCAAAAACTGTAGCGGACTTTCATACAAGTTTAAGTGATTATTAGAGTATATGTTGATGATTAAGAACTATCCTTAAAACCTATTACTTAAAAAATTGAAAAAAAACCTAACTAATATTTGTTTTAGATTCAAAATGTAAAAACAAAACAAAATCTAATATTTATTCAAAATGTTAAATATAAACTTAGATTCAAAATGTCTGAGACATTTTTGTATTTAGTTGAAAACAGTGGCGGGGTAGAGAGGCTGAAAAATAAACAGCTAAAAAAAATTATGTAATTAACTATAATTTATTTCATTCTAGCATTTCAGGCATGTAATTGTGCCAGATAATTTTACTGAATGAAATTTAAATTAGACTTAAAATTCTTTTTAAAATGCATGGGTATTCTCTTTAAAATGTCTGGAACCACCAAAAAATTTTAAAATCGGCACCTATGACACATTCGCTGCCATTAGTTTTGGAAACTTTTATTAGCGTGACTAGTGGTTGCTTCATATTTGTTACTCACGCCACGCTGTCTTCGCCTTGGCATTAGTACAAAGTCGTTTGGGCTCAAATCGTCTGCCAGCGGCGGCCGACAGTACATCACTGTGCTCATAACCTCTTGTATTCATAACGACATGACATTTTTCAAAATGATTACCTGATTACCATGCAGTAAATTACTCTTTATCTTTCACGTTATATTCATTGTTAATAAGTCAATTTTTCGTTTTATTATTATTATTTTACTCCCGGGCAAAAATTTTCCCAGAGCTGCCTTAATTTTTTCTGAACCTTGTTTGTGCGTTCGGACAAATTCTGCACCCCTGATTTTAGGTACCTGTAAAGTGTTGTAATTTTTTCAGATTTTGATACATAAAGATTCTTCTGTAGATTCACGGAATTTTGCTTCGGTCAAACTACCTAGGGATGGTAGTTCGTTCTTACAAACTTTCGATAATGTAAGTTTAACGGAGTGAAGATTTTTCCCGTAAGCATAGTTTCTTTATCTCGT